>JAHHFK020004229.1:0-22672 GCA_024533555.2 Aedes koreicus
ACAGCCATGGACTGATTACAATGGAAACAACTTCTGTGTACAGCAGAGGCCACACCGGCCTTAGTCTGATTGGTAAGGTAAGTTCTGGATTCATACTCATATGAAATTTATTTAGCTGTTTTCAATTTATCCAATATTACTATAATATTAATACACATCTAATTTTTATTTTCAGTAACATACCAGTAGATGTCAGATATATATTGTACCTACGTATATTATGTTCTCTGACTAAAAGGTGTTTCGATCAAAATTTGGTCGACTTTAACTTGACGCATTTTCTTTCATCGTGCATTAAAAAATTGTGTACACCCCTCATTTTGAAGATGTATGCGTGTAGCATCATGCCTTTATTTTTGATTTTGAGATTAGCACTTCAGTTGTCAAAATTTCGTCGAAGGAAGAAAAGCAACGCTCATCATTTTGCACGTGCATGGCGAAAATCCAAACTACTCTCACGCCAAGTTGGCGAAATTGTTGAATGTGGCTAAATCAACTGTTATCAACGTTTTAAAAGTGTTCGTGAACGTTTGTCGACAGTCCGGGAAGCCGGAAAGAGGGGAAACCCAAAACCGAGGCTACAGCGACGACAAAAAGAGTTGCCCGCTGTTTCGAGCGGAAGCCATAGGCGTAGCCAGGATTTCAAATAGGGGGGGGGGGGGGGGCGAGTTTTTTTTAGAGAGAGAGAGAGAGAGAGAGAGAGAGAGAGAGAGAGAGAGAGAGAGAGAGAGAGAGAGAGAGAGAATTACATCGTCTCCAACCAGTGGTTGCACATACTGAACAATTAACATTAACGGACACTTAACGGACAATACAACGCCCGGTGGACCAGTAGAGTAGGATCATTTTCATGTTCCGACAGATGGAGCGGGAATGGAGCCCCATTTATGTGACATTACGCCTGAATGCGGGTGGATTATCTTCTCTACTCTCACCCAAAGTATTTGACAATACCCGTCCGTTTCTTGCCAAACAATTCTAGGCTTGTTCTGGAATAAAAAAAACGATTTTAAAAACTTTCGATTTTTCCCATGTTTTTAAATCAAACCACATTGAATGCCAAACATTTAACGGGTCATGTTGGATTTTTGTATAGAATAACCACCGAATTTGTTTGCAGTTTGTACTGAAAATGTACTTTTCATCCGCGACCCTCTCACCCAAAGCAACACAGAAGAAACACCGTTTTTACTCACCATGCTCACACCGTTTGAATAGATTATATTTTTTTAATGGTTGTTCAAATAATAAGTGATTAGCTTTTAACAAACATACATTTTGAGTTTTGGTGGTTTATAGCTTATGGTTTGTGTCCCCTTTGCTCACCTTTAGTATAATTATTTTATCTGATATTTTCTAAACAGGAACATCAAACATAACCTTTTAAAACGACGTAAGTAACAAATGTAAGCAAGCTGTATTTTTTGTGCTGAATGGTTGCTACTAGCATTCTCAACACACGAGTAGTTAGTAAATAATTTAAGAAATTTTATTCATCAATGACGAAAAGAAATTCATATGCGTTCCAACAGCTATTCCTCAATATTTTAAAAATAATTTAAATACACATCTGCATCTGCGTTTTGAAATTTGAACCGATTTATCTGATATGATCCAACTGAAACACGTTCTGTCGAAACACGGTATATGTAGCAATCATGTGTATCTGAGTAGTATGAACCCAAAACGGTGCATCATTGAATTACATTAAAATTGTTGTTCAAATTCGAGAAATACAACTATTTTGCATAGTTTTCTATTCGTGGTTATTTCAGCTGCATGAAAAAACATTCGTTTTGTTTTGTTTGCTAGTTTTTTTTTTTTAATTGCATGCTGGAAAATATTATACTTACTTTTGAAAAACTTTCGAATGTCCATTTATGGTACTTCTGGATAAAATGAATCAAATAACTGCTTTAGACTGCTTATAATTAAAAAAAAAACCGTATGTATTTTACCCGATGATTCGTTTTGTTATGAAGGTTCTTCTGTTTATAAACACGCGCAGAACCATCGCTTATTCTTTCGGTCTTCCTCTAAACTCTCCACCGATTGCTTGTCGATCTGCCAAACTTGGAAGACATCTGCATGGAGTTATCTCAAATTATAATAATCCGTCCAATCTATCACAAAACGTTGCGATTGGTTGAGCGGACTGGAGATAATGAAATCCATTTGTATAAGGCCAAATTTCTCCCGGTTGGTGTTAAACCGATGAGCATGGATATCAATAGAAACATAAAGTTACCAGAAGGCACAAAATGCATCTACGGACTCTTATTTTTACGAAATCCCTCAATTTCAATTTTAAATGGATTAGCATAGATTGTTCATTAGACACTTCAACTTGATTGATACAGTTATTAGTTACAGCAGTGCAATAGATTGTAGAATACAGTAGTAAAAATTGTAAGTTACGAAAAAAGAGTTTGGTTCGAGCATCGGCTGTGAAAGGTTGTGTCGATGCTTTATTACGCACTATTTTCATATCGAGCATGGCGCGTTTCGTGTTGTTTCGGTTATCTATAATTCGGTGTAACGAGTGATCGAGTGAGCACAGTAAGAGAACAACAAAGCGTCTCTCAAGCGTTCATAAAATTATCCTTGTTTTCCTAACGGAAAACCACCATCACACTTTGTGAATGGCTCCAATAGCATCCTTATTATTGGTTTAACTCAGATCAAATCGGATTTCCAACATTATAAAAAATCACCTTGTTTTTCCCATGAAAAAACACCATTATATCCTTATTGTTGTAATCGGTTCGAATCAGAAATCGGTACTAGTATTTAAATATTTTACTAAACGAAGCGTGAATTCAGCTTATTGTTTACCAAAACGAACCCTGCTGCCACCAAATCTTGTCATCCAAAATCCCAGTGATTTCTCGTGGAAGTGCGGCGGTGGTCTCGGCTTCCAATAAAACGTCCAAATAAACGTTAACGCATTCCTACCCTTTCCTTATTTGACCTGCATTCGGGTGAGGCCAGCGCCGTTATTGCCTTAGTTTGGGATCACCAGTTTTACACATTGACCATGTTTGCATCATCTGTTGATCTTCTGAGTAATAACAGCTGAACTGGCAGTAACGGAATAACAACTTCGGGCGGTCAATCATTCTCATTATCCTGCTCATGCTCATAAAAACGGATAAATTATTTGAATAGGATAAGACAACTGCAACTTCTCGCCCTGACTAGCTTGCTGTTCTGCTTCTCACACGCTGACTCAAACTGTAAGATATGATCAACATATATTCTCAATAATACGAAACTACAGTACCCTAAAACGGGGAAAGCGGGGTAACGGGGCGGTTTGACCCATGCCATGAATAGTTCAAATAAATATGTTTCGTTGATACTTTTTCTAACTATCAACTGTGTTTCTTAATCTAGTAGTATTTGGCTTCTGAAAGCTATAGCATAGGTTTGAATATTCAGTTTTTTGATTAACCAAGAACTGAACATTTTATTGAGCATAGCTTCTTCAACTTTCAGCTAGCGGGGAAAAAAATCAATCAATGCTTATCTAATAGCTAACATTACAGATTAAGAGATATTTCCCTAGTCGCACATTTGTTTCAACCCAGTAAAGGTGACTGCTCTGTGACTCAATTAAGTCACAATAGAGCTGCTGAAACCAGTTTTGACTGTTGTGTGCTGCTTTGGGTTTTTAGATACTTTAGGCTACATAGGTTGGGTTCTAGGTTAAAGGAAAAATATTGTAATAAAATTGTTACTCGTTACTATTTAAAAACTATTATATAATTACAACTTTTTTCTCATGGATGTCAATTTTTTACGCTTTTTTGCTACAACTTGTTACAAAATCGAGGCAACTTCGCGTAATTTGGCTTTTTTATTTAAGCAAAGGAGCAATCTGACAAACATCCCAAGCAACACAAAATCGTCATATTTGGTTACAGTGACTGGATTGTGACTTAATTGAGTAGTATTGGAGTAACATCAACTGTATTGCAACAAGTTACCTTGCAACCTTCTAGAGATAAAAAATAAATAATAATATATTGAAACAAATAATAAAATTCTAAAAATAAAATCAAAACTTAGGGGGGGGGCAACGCCCCCCCCCCCCCCCCCCCCCCCCTGGCTACGCCTATGGCGGAAGCCCAACCTCTCCGTCCGAAATGTCGCAAAGAAGCTGGGAGTGGCGCCTTCAATCGTGGATAGAGCTAAAAAACAAGCTGGACTGTCGACCTACAAGAAAGTGGTGACTCCAAATCGCGACGATAAACAAAACACGTCGGCCAAAGCACGATCGCGAAATTTGTACACAACAATGCGGACGAAGTTTGATTGCGTGGTACAGGATGATGAAACTTAGGTCAAGGCAGACTTTAAACAGCTTCCTGGACAGGAATTTCATACGGCAACCGGACGGGGAAAGGTGGCAGATATTTTCAAGCACATTAAACTGTCAAAGTTCGCGAAGAAATATCTGGTGTGACAGGCCATCTATACCTGTGGCTTGCAGAGCAACGTTTACATTGCGACCGGAGCCGTCAAGGCTGTGAACCATTTGGCGAAATTTTTTAACTTTTGGTTAAAATTTGACAGTTCGATAGTAATTTCCCCTCCGGTTGAAAATAACCCAGCTCTGGAGCATGGTTAATTTTGACAGCTCGATAGTTATTTGTAGATCCCAAAGTGATTTGACAGCGTGCTCTATTTCTAGTCGAACATGTTAAAAGGACGTGTGTACCAAAATGTTAAGATGTAAACTTCAGAAGTTTTTACAATTGTGAATAAATTTATTGACATGCAATGGATTTTAACCTGGGTTTAATCACATTTCATGAGGTGTGGTAATAGAATAAGGTAATTCAAATTTAAATCACATTTCATTTTTTTCAAATAAAGAATCTTTTTGAAACAAAAAACAAAACAGTTGCTGCCAACAATTTATTTCTTTGAAACTAAAAAAAATAATGTTGCGGCAATAATTGATATTTTATACTTGAAGAATTTTATTTTTGTTTTAAATATTGTACTTGTCAATTTAACCAGATTGTGTTTTGTTTCGAAATAATGCAAATGATTTTGATTTGGTTTAATTTTTATTCAACATAAGAATGAATTGACAAACAGTCCAGCTGCGGATAAGTTGAGCTTGTCCAATGATTCTGTTGACGATAACGATGGATATCCCTTTAATTTTGAATGAAAGAGCATTAATCTAAAAAACATAGATTTTTCTAGGTTCATACCTATCGTTCACCCCAAGAATTTAATCCGTACATGCATTTCTTTTTCGTTCCGTTCGACAACCTTAAATATTTCAATGGTGTACTGATTTTCTGCATACAGAAAATAGACATTAAAATTCGCATTTCATTACAAATTTTCAATTTCTTACCAGGAAAGCAACTCACAGATTGCTAAGAAAGTCCAAAACCAAGCCATAAATCGACAAGCGCGACGTTAACTTCCTCGACCTCTTCAAATAATATTTCCTCCGGCGAGTCCGCTTTGCTTTTTTAATTAAAGCGTAGAAATTGAGGCTACGAAACTCGCGCATTCGGAAATATTGAAAACCTACACATACATTGACAACTGTTAAACAGTAATTGTTAGGGAGTTGTTGGTTTTTAAATCTGCAATTTTTTTGTTTTTAAATTGATTGAAATTATTTTTGAGCACAAAAATATAGCTTGTTGAAACTAAATTTGTATTCTTAGCATTTGGTTTTGAAACAACAATCAGAATTGTTGAAGCAATAAAAATAAAGTATTGAATTTAAAAATAAAAATATTTGAAGTTACAAAACAGTTCAATAATTTTATTTTTTAAATCAAAGAGGTAAATTTTCTCTGCGTGTAGTATCACGATGATGGTACAGAAGAGGAGTTCCCCGTTACAATAGAAGTGGTAGTTTACTTGAATGAGCTAGCATTTTCAAGAAATTTGTGGAAGAAACCATTGTTCACGTTTGCGACATTGGCCCCTATGAAAACTCCATGTCGAATTCCAAATAACTATGCATCTGTCAAAATTTCAAATGGGTCGTATTCATAGTTAAATTTTATCTATTTGAGGGGAAATAACCAACGAACTGTCAAATTTTAACCAAAAGTTTAAAAATTTCGCCAAATGGTTCACAGCCTTTGTCCATCATCTGGCACTATCATATGCAATAAAAAAATATGTTTCTGAGCTGTCCAATAGTACCAACGAAAATAAATAATGCTTCACTGTTGAGCGGCAGCTATGGCATCACTGTTGCTTTTGAGAGAGCCCATGTTTCCTCTCTTCTTTGTTCACCGTGGATATAGCGCACCGGTATTGTAACGTGAAGCCTGCTGTCTCTTACATTTGCTTGTTTTTAAACAAAGCATCCCGTTTGTCATCACAGTCATCACAGTCGCTTTGGCTAACATTTGCGTGAGAGTAAATGAAATAAGAAATACGCATTGCCAATCTAAAGATCAATGACAAATAAAAGTTTGGTCGTGTAGGTCTGTCTCATAACCTGCTAGTAGACGAGTTTGTGATCGTAGCAATCGACATGTTTTGGTTGATTGTTTTCGAGAGCGGATGGGTGAAACGATGGAGTGGGTTGAGGAAATTGACGTTTGCAGCAAATCGTGAACTGGCCTATTTCAGTTCGCCTCCGCAAACATGCACGGAATCGCACTCATACAATATTGTTAGTTTACGTACAGATTACGGAGCTGAAGAAAACATTTTCTTGATCGGAAATCAATCCGCATGCTTCTCAAAAAGTCTTTGCAATTGGGAACTTTATTCCATGGCTATGAAATTTTCAGAGTCTAATGCTCGTTGCTGAACATATGTTCCGATAAATCAGAAATAAGCAGAGGGATTAACGTCTAAAATATTGGCATTTCTAATTATAGATTACATACAGCTTCACCAAATATCGCAGATGCTGCGTAAACTGCTTAAAACCTGTCCCGTACCCTAATAAAATGAATCTTGTAAATTCTATAATGTAATAAATAATTGGAAAAGAAAGTGTTATAATTATGAAGTATATTAAATGAATAATGTGAAATATGAAATAGAATGAATAGGAGAAAATGTGAAATAAGAAATAAAGTGGTGAGGGGGGGGGGGTAAGAGTGAGGCTTTGTATCGATGCTGTCCTCCATTCAGTTTTGGCATGTTGCACAATTGTCAAGTTACTTGGTGCCGATCAAGTTGACACTGTGATTTACGGGTGGTTTTTCAGTTTTTCTTCCTCTGAATCGTGACAAGTGAATTCCATAAACATGGACATTAGAACTTTCTTTGCGGCAAAAACAAAGGCATCGGAAACAGGTGAGTTTAATTTTAGCTGATGGTGGCTGTTTAATTTACCGCTTTGGTGCGTCTTAGATAAAACCGACAACGATGCAGCATCGATCACAGCGGCAGCAGAAGAAAAACCTGCAGAAAGTCCCTTAAACAAGTTTCGGTATTCGGAAAGTGGTGGTATCACCGAACCGTCGACATCGGGTGGAATGGTTAGTGATGATTTTGGATTTTTCGTGGGAAAGCAGGTAAATATTTTATTTGCATTACCTTTTTTGTCCAACTAAAACATACTGCTTTTTAATTTAAATTGCAGATCAGTGATTCGCAAAAATTCAAATTACTAACCAATCCCTGGAAACCGGACAAAGCTTTTAAATTCCCTCCATCAGGTCCTCGAAATTTGAAATTCATTCTCCGATGGCTTGGAGAATGGAACTGGCTTGCGTACTCTTCCTCTCAAGATGGGGCGTACTCGCTCTCTTTGCAACATCAATCGGTCAGCAAGGTACTCAAGGTGGAAAACTTGTTAAACAAGCTTATAGACAGTGGTAAAATGCCAAGGAAGATTTCCGCCACCACGAGAGTGCAAAATACCATTCTTTTTGTGTAGAAAAGGCAGGGTTGTTTGTGGCTACGTTTTCTGAGTCGATCGTTAGTATTGATAAGGCTCTCGATGATGGAAGGCGAGCTGAAGAGGAGAAGAATAGAGACGCTCTTCAACCGATTATACGCACGGCTATGTTCCTGGCACGGCGTGGACTAGCTTTCAGGGGTCATCGGGATACTGGCACGTTTCAGTTAAATGAAGGTTTGACAAAGGAAGAGGGTAACGTTAGGTCTCTTCTGAAGTTTCGAGTTGAGTCTGGAGATAACGTTTTGCGAAGTCATTTGGAGAATTCTGCCAAAAATGCGAAGTTTATCAGCTGGAAATCGCAGAATGATATAATTCAGGCGTTCAATAGCATCATTTTGCGAAAACTCGTTGATCGTGTCAACAGGTCTAAATATTTTACCGTTTTGTGCGACGAAACCACTGACATATCGAATGTGTGTCAACTTTCATTGTGTGTAAGGTTTGTCGAGAATAATAATGTTTGTGAAGAGTTCCTGCAGTTTATTCCAGTCACTGACACTACAGGGAAAGGTTTAGCCGATGTAATTTGTCAAGCATTGATTGATTTTGGACTTAACACGAAGTACCTCGTTGGTCAGGGATACGACGGTGCACGAGCTATGAGTGGGCAAGTAAAAGGCGTCCAAGCTTTTGTGCGAGAGCTTTACCCGAAGGCGCTGTATGTCCATTGTTGCTCTCACGTTTTAAATCTTTCAATCTCCGAGGGTTGTTCAGTTCCTGCAATCCGAAACTGCATGGGAGTGATTGAGAGCGTTTACAATTTTTTTAATTCACCAAAAAGAGCAAACGTTTTAAAAATAGAAACTGACAAGATTGAGAAAAGTGGTCCGATGGCAGAGAAGTTGAAAAGAATGTGTCCTACGCGCTGGATTCAACGTCATGACTCGGTAAAAACGTCCAAAGACCTCTTGCATCCTATTTTTGCTGCTCTGAAAATAATTAAGACATGGACGGACAAGAAAGCCTCGACGGATGCCTCAGTAGTTCAGGCGTCTATTGAAAAACCTGAATTTTTGGTCAGCCTTTGTGTAACACACCATATTTTTTTGATAACTCGTCCGCTGAGTGTTTATTTGCAAAAATAAAACCTTGATTTGGCAGAAGCGATGAACGCAGCAAGGGTAACCAAAAAGGCTCTGGGTGAAATGCAAGAAGATGCAGAAAATGCTTTCCGTAAAATCTTTTCTGAAGCGAGTGCACTCTGTGAATCTCTTGATGTGTCCCTTACAAAACCCAGAAGAGCTGGACGTCAGAAAGAGAACAAAAAATTGGAGACTCCGGAAGAGTTCTATAAAAACGAAATCTTCTTACCTTTCCTGGAAAATACCTTGCATGCTTTGGAGGAGAAGTTTGTCAAACCTGCTGACATGTTGGCACCTTTTCAGCAGCTACTGGATGCAGCATCTGATCCAGCGAAAATCTCCGGATCTGCTCAGCATTTAGCCGAATTTTACGACCTTCAGAGCACAGGAGTTCTTGGAGAAGCAATTCTTTGGTTTTCGGTACTCACGGAGAAAAAACCACAAAATGCTGCTGAAGCCCTAAATGTATGCAACGTTGATTTGCTTCCAACCATACATACACTGCTAACAATAATGGCGACACTCCCTGTTACGACTTGCTGTGCTGAAAGATCATTTTCGTCTTTGAAGAATTTGAAGACATATTTGAGAAATAGTACAGGAGAAGAACGGTTGAACGGTATCGCGCTTATGTATATCCACGAAAATGTTGCTGTCACCGAAGAGGAAGTTTTGGAGGAACTGTCGAACAAACCAAGAAGGTTGAAAATTTGAATCGTTGTCTTAAGCTTAAAAATTATATCGTAGTATGTTTGATATATTAAATAAACTTGAATTATAAAACTCAAATTTTGATGCCACTATTTTTCCAAAACATGTTACCTTCAAGCTCACAACCCCCCCCCCCCCCCCCCCACAACCAATTCCTGGTTGCGCTACTGTTCGTCAAGTATTTGGGATACAACTCGCGAGCCCGGGTTTTAGCCGTCACATTCTGTTTAGCATTACGGTTCGATAAAGTTTTCTCCTTGAACGACTTCATACCTTACCGGTGCTTGGAAGTATGCACGAAAGTTGAGGACATTTCTATTTTTCTAGCCACAGTACGTACCGAAAGATCTGGTCTCTTCTGAAATATTTGCTTCACCTTCGCGTCCTTTTGGTGGTTCCTGAGATCCGTTTTTGTTCCGCTCCCAGCTTTTCTGGCTGTTGTCAAACGTGTATCGAAAGATTTAAGAACGTTATGAACAGTGCATGCAGGAAAACTAAGTTTTTTTTACACGTTTTTACTGACAGATCCGGATTTTCATTGCGACCGCACACAATTGCTTTTCGCGCTTGCTCTTCTTTCGACCAAAAATTGATTTTACACCTTGAACAGACATACCTTCATCAGTCTGCGATATATTTCACGCGTTGATGAAGTATTTCCAGAGATGTCCGTATTTAGAGGTGTCCAGATTTTGTCGCGAACAAGCCTTATGCAGGTAAATTGGTTACATCCAAGTCGGTATAATATTACAGGTTTTGTTCGACCTGTGTGGTAAAAATTAGATCAATCTTCTCCTGTAATGTTCATTGTGTTCCTTCATTTTCAAAGGTTGTGAAGATTTTATATAAAATAGTTTAAAATCGGTCGTTGACCTTCGTCAAAAATATTTTATGGATGTTAGAAATCGTCACACGGTTCAGAATAATGAACGCCGTGTGTTGTACTGCGTAGTTATATTAATCTTTGAGTCTCCAAGTATTTACGTGATACAAAGATTACATTACTCGTTATATTCATTATTAAGAGTACACTTTCTAACAAGCTTTGCTGTGAATGTATGTCTTGAAGAAATATACTACAAAGTTATGATTATTGCATCTGGACTTTGACTTCTTCGTCATGGCATGACGGCGCAGAGGTCTAGGCGCGTCTCTTCGGCATCATGGCACTATCTTCATCGCGTGCATATCTGCACATAAACGTGTGTATGCGAGCCAGTGAGTACGCGTCTTGCCCGTGTGCTTTATCAACCGAACGTGGTTGGTGCACTGCATCGAGTATAACTTGCAGGCGCTGATCAGCACCGTCATCAGCGTCTCGCGAAGCTCTTCGTTTTGCGTTTGAAGAGAAGATGCAACTGAATGCATAGGAAATGCAATATGGTTATAAGGTGGAGAGCCAGACGTGTGCCATATGTTTCCGTGTCAAATGGTGCAACAGTGAACTTTCCCTGACATGATGTCCGCCCGTGCATCTGGTTGCTAGAATGTTTTTTCACCCCCTGCAATATGCAACTCAAAACCCAATTTAACCTCTTCCGTTCGAGATTTCGAGTTAGGACGAGTTGACTGTTCTGTACGGGTGGGAAAGTTGCGTGGGAAATGTTTCTATATTGAAATATACAATGGAAATACATTCCAGGAAACAATATGGACAACATACATCGCAGTTTGCCTACATTGAGAATTGTGAGGAAAGATTCCAAGGCTGAGATGACAGGTGCAAGGAGGTAGTGCCTCCTATCAGTCACGTTTCGGGTTGCTTCGATTAGTTGCTTAGTTGAACGAAGCTGGAGGCAACAAGAAGGCTGTCTTCTGATGGTATGTTTATGCGTTATCGTGTTTCCGACCAACATCGTGACGTTATGAATTTGCCAAAAAGCCAGTCACACACCACAATGGAGACAGTTGATTATCTCCTGGCCTGAAAATGTTTATTGGTAATATTGACTGAAAAGTGGTGGCGTAAAAGTCATTTCACTGTCATCCGAAACCTGGTTTGGAAGAGACGTGGGGGGAAGCGATTTGAATGGAAGTTAATTGGAAAAGTTTTCCGCTCAGACAGCAAACTGATTAAGCCAAACGAATACACCTATCATCGGTGGGAGGTGATGATTGCGCGCTGTTAGCATCATCGCGTTTCGGGAAAGCGTAACCTTGAGTCACGCTGATAAACTCAAACTTTTGCATTCTGCCACACCGGGGACAGTATCGGAGCTGACTTATTCTCGAAAGTGAGGTGTTAATAAACTAAGGATGGTTTGTTTCAAAAGGTTAGCTATTTGGTGAGGATTGGAAATGTTCCTGCAAATGTCAATTTAACTTTTGGTTTCAATGTGGGTGTATCTTTGTTCGTCCAGAACACTGAGTTAGAGCCGGAATGAAGCATTATAGACTTAGAATATTATAAATAATTAAATTTAAATTTCGTTAGAAGGTTTGCCAAAATCGATACATGTAGACAAATGCCTACTTTATCTTTGTTTCCCGGAAAGTACTCACACGTCTACTACGCACGAAAGTACTACACGTCCACTGCGACCACACATTTAACATAATTTTGAGTCATTTTCAGTTCATTCTCGTTAAAAGTTTAGTCTCTCAAATTTGAGTAAAGTGCCCAATAATTTCGGAACCGGCTAATTCATAATACTATGATAACATGTTTAATAACCTTTTGTCAGCTACTGCAACATATGAAGATGAACACGAATTGAACTGTATGTAGTCAGTTGAAGTATAACTCTAGCATGAACTTATTGCACGAAATTCGAAAGTGACCAAGATTGGTCGTCGTCGGTCGAACAAAGTTATCACGATTGTTACCGCTTTGAGTTTCGTTGGTCGCTATCAATCGTCGCAAGCCACCGGTAAAGAATTCCCGTCTCTGAACAGTTATGTTAATGATAAGTCGATATATCAAAAACATCCATCTCATTAAAGTCGATTCTGACGAAGTCAATCTCAACCAGATTTACTCACATTTGAGTGAATCCACCTTTGATGGAAGTGAGTCGAAATTGCTTTCACAATTAGCTTATTGCTTGCTCTCAACTTAGTGTTCTACTAAATGCACTTCCACAGTTATTAATTGAGAGCTTTCGATGCCAAATACCATTTTTGCATTCGTATGATTGTGTGGCAAGTACAATCATACCCTATGCCCAGGGAGTCGAGCAATTTTTCTTAACGAAAAATTCCTAGACCAGACCGGGAATCGAACCCAGCCACCTCCAGCATGGTGTTGCTTTGTAGCTGCGCCTTTACCGACTGAGCTAAGGGAGGACCCAAGTCCGAAGGTGCGGGAATGTAATTGAGATCAGATTGAGTTGAATATGAAAGCTTGTGAAGGAGAAGAAGTTACCGTATCTGTTCGCGATTGAAAATTATTTGACTAAAATTTTAAGATCTCTCCTCAAAATGCAAAATATTATTGAATCTCTATCAGCATAATTCATACATGTACATTCAATTGAAATGCATGAGTCACCGAACTACGGAAATAACGTCAAGTATAATTTATAAACTCAACAAAACAACAAACCGATGCCATTTTGCAGCAAACTATTCCCTTCAACCAATCACAAAATTTCCACACCGCATTGGACACGTTGCGAATTCTCACCACCGACCGCGTCAATCCCGGCCTTTGACATGAACCAAAAAAAAAAAAAAATCCTGCATAGGTTCGGCCGAGTCATGCACGGCAAACATTCACAGCCCACCGCTAGCCGACAGAAACCAATGAGACAAGGAAAACATCACGATTCCATTCAGTTATATATGGTATTGTTTTTCAATCAAATCGTTTAATAAATTTTATATTTCATTCAGCTCGATTTCACCTTTGGCTATCTCTCGCAAGTTTGTTTTCCTAGTTTTGGTTTTGCTCTTTTTCACGTCGGTGCTGAAATTTCTTTTTCAGTTCAGCATTGGCAGGAACCCCAAAATTCACTGCAATTTATTTTAGCGCACACTCTGAATTTCCGGGTTTTCCATCCGGATGTGCTGATGGGTTGTTGAATAATCAGAAATTATTTTCCTGCACTTACCCAAAGTCACAGCGAATGTAGGGGAGATGGTTACATAACGCCCCCTCGGGGTTAAACGACCCACCACGATGTTTCTTGCTAAGAGCATTTTGCTCAAGTTTAAGTTGTGTTTATTGTTTGGTTCATGGTTTTGAGTCGATTATAGTCAAAAAACTACCAGGTTTGCTTTCAAACATAGTATAAAAACAAAGTTTGCTTCGGAGCATTATGATGTAATATTTATAACGTAAGCCTCCTCGCCTCCTGAATCGCTCTTACTTACATTTGATCTTCTCATGGATTTGCATTCCCCTGACCTATTTGAACTGCTATCTTAACTGTGTCTCTTTTTTCTCTGCATCCGCCTCTTTTGACGTAGGACTACGTCTTTATTTTTAATATAAGGAGTGTATCGAAAATAAGCTATCCACAAACTTTCTTTCAAATTATGTTGAAAACCGATATTTTATTCATACAAAAAAATGATCCTTTATTGTACGAGGTTAAACTTGAACATAATGAAGACCGGATGAAATTTAAGTTATTCCTTCACGAATTTTCAAACTTTGGATCGAATGCTCTTCATCAAGTTCCGGACAAGTGTTGCATCGCATTTTTTGGACGCTTGAGCCCCTATACGCCTGTACCCCTACACATTGCGAGTACGAGAATTTTGAGCGTCACGAAATATGCTTAGCTTTTGAACGTTAATAACTAATTCATTTCATGACCGATTATCAAAATCTTTGCACCATTCTATCTGGAATATTTCTACGCATCAACATTAAAAATGATTAATTTTTAACATTAAGCAATTGAAAATAACGTAAATACAAGGTGATGTCTTGTAATGTCGATTTTTCACAGTAAATTTACCAAATACACGGTACATTCCTAGCACAGACTTCATATTTAGTAAAGAACGTCTGCTAAGCAGCCATGAATGTTATAAAACGGGTACACCTTCGCAATTCGATTTAGTTTTTGCGGCAGTCGTGGAGCAGTGCAGAGTAAGCTCCGCTGAAGGAACGCAGTTGGCGGCAACAAGCACTCGTAGGGTGCACTGGCGAGCAGTCGTTGCCCGGAGAAGCGTTGGTGCGCAAACCTCGCTGCGAGAAACATGGCTGCTGAAACCTACGAGTTGGCGGGAAAAAGCCGCCCGTAACAACGAGACCAGAATCAATCATCCCACGTCAATTGCCGTTGGCCACCCGCAATGACGAGAAGCTGAACCAAGAAAGAAAGCTCAAGTTTAATCGTGAACCATGTTTCTCCCCCGACAACTAAATCCGTCCTTTTCAGGACGACCAAATCAGTTTGCCAACTAAAGAGTTTGGTTGAATTTTTTCTCTTGTGCTGTTTGAAATTTTAACTACCGCGCCCCGGCTGAACATGGCATTCATTGAACACCGCGTCCCGGAGTAAATGAAAAAGTGCGTTGAACAAAAACGAACCGATAATTCGAGCCGAACTGCAACACGTCAGACCGACCATGTAGTTCCTAGTTGTGCGTAGCGGATTAGTTGCTGGTGGTGGCAAGTAAATCGCGCACATTTCTGTTAAGAAAATCATCCGTCTAGCGTGCAGTAATTAAAACTAATTATTGTGGCGCAATAATTGAATTTCGTCTCCTTTGATGCAATTTGCATCACATTGCCTTCGTTGGTACCGCCTTTTTTCGTGCACTAGCATCCGACGCCATTACATAACAACTTTTAGCAGTACATTTTGATTCAGTATCAGTATCATCAGTATCAGTATCAGTTCATACCAGTTCGATCAGTCGACACGTTCAGACGTGTTTAGCTCGCTCTCGTAATAAAAAGCGCTTTTTCGAGTTTTTCGCCCACTGCTCTCTCCACGAGGATCGAGACCGAGGAGACGCCGCCAGAAGTGGCTGGCACGACCGCAAGAAAAGGCAAGCGGAAGAAGCCCGTCGTCGACGCCGACGTGAAACAGCAGCTGCTGAGTAGCAACGCCTTTAGCGCGCTTGCTAACGAATCCCAACCGATTGTCTCCACACCGGAAAGCAATCGGACACCCAAGCAACCGCCTCTGGTGGTGAAAAACGTCGATTTCGCGACGCTGGCCACGAAAATGGAGCGCTGCAAGGCTCGATTAACGTATAAAATCAGCAGGTTTGGCAAAAGGATCCACTACACCAACACCGACGACTACATAAAAGTTCGCAAGTATCTCAAAGATCTGGGATTCAAGTACTACACATCGTCCGGCTGGATCGTCCCAACGCAAGTGACGGCGGTGTGGCAGTGGCCATCAGAAAAGGCATCTGGTACGAGATACTACCGCACCCGAAGATCGACGTCATTGAAGCCATCGGCGTGAAAATCCTTGGAGACAACACGATCTTCGCCGTTTACATGCCTCGGCAGTGTGTGGACAGCGATGGCACCTCACAACTCTTCGTGGAAAACCTCGCTTACCATCAACCGATCTCGCTTCATAGTGGCCGGTGATCTCAATGCTCGCCCCACCCTGTACAGAAATCATTCGGCCAACAGGAACGGCAAGCTTCTGGCTAACCACCTTAGCTCAGGTACGTGTGTTATCCACTTCCCAGACGATCCGACCTTTCTATCCCCAGCTGGAAGAACATCCACCTTAGATGTGTTTCTGTCCGACTTGGCACTGTCAAAGCCGGTCACTCATCACGAGCTAAGCTCCGACCACTACCCGGTGGTGTCCGAACTGAGCTGTAGCCCAACGGAAGTTCCACTATCGGTGAGACGGGATTACCACCGAGTCAACTGGGTGGATTTCAGTCGCCGGGTGGACTCTCGTAGTTTATTTATTTGGCAGGCTCAATTGCGTTAGCTTTACGGAGCCGATCATTCATTGTTTTATGATATAATGAATGACTTAATACTAGCGTTAGTATGACTTGGGCCGTTTACTCGCGGTTTACCCGAGGTTAAAAGGGGTGACAATTTTTGGGGATGGATTGGACAGAGGAACATGGAAATGGCATGCTGTGGTCTCATCGAATAGTTGTCGCCAGCACTTTAACGATGTGCGGAATGGTCCGGGCTCCCTTTTGGTGTTCGGCCGGTTGTGGTTACCATTGGGCATAAATCGATTGTATATAACACAGATCGCGAGATCCCAACACATCTCTCATAGGAACATAGGGTTGTCTTTCTTGGGCCTCTAGGGTATTCAAAAGTCGTGTTCTGGCGGCGTCATAATCCGTGCATTGCCAGACTGCGTGATCGATGTCATCATAACCGTTTCCACACCGGCAAAGATTGCTGTCCACGAGGTTGATGCGATAGAGGTGTGCATCTAACTGGTAGTGGTTGGACATAAGTCTACTCATCACACGGATGAAATCACGGCTAACGTGCAGGTCCTTAAACCACGCCCTCGATGAAACAATAGGAATGATGGAATGTAACAGCCGTCCTAGATTTCCGGTGTCCCAATCGGTTTGCCAACTCCAAAGGGTACTCTGACATACTAAATGGTAAAATTCATCGTGTGAAATTTGTCTATCATACAAATCGCCTTCCTGGGCGCCCACCTTTGCGAGCGAGTCCGCTTTCTCATTGCCTGGGATTGAGCAATGTGAAGGGACCCATACAAAGGTGATCATATATGATCTTTCGACCAGCACACTCATCTGTCCCCTTATTTTTGAAAGGAAATAAGATGAGTGTCTACTAGGTTTCATCGACCGAAGAGCCTCAATAGAACTGAGGCTGTCCGAGAAGATGAAGTAATGGTCTGCGGGCATGTTGGAAATCATCCCCAATGCGAAGTTGATTGCTGCCAGCTCAGCAACATAAACAGAACAAGGTTCCTGAAGTTTATGGAAGGCGCTAGAGTTTTCATTGAAGACACCGAAGCCAGTGGATCCATTGAGGCGAGACCCATCAGTGAAAAACCTTTTTTCGGAATTGACGTGTTGGTACTTTTCAGTAAAAATACGGGGAATAATAATAGAACGAAGTTGATCCGGAATCCCATGAGATGCTTGTTTCATGGAAAGATCATAATGAATTGAGGAACTGCTATAGGTGAAGTGAGCGCGGTCTGGAGTATAGCACGGAAGGCACATATCCGACGATATGTATTGGTGGTAAATTCTCATAAATCGAAATTGTGTGTTCAGCCCTAAAATTTCTTCAAAATTTTCTATTACAAATGCGGTTTTCACTCCACATTTGATTAATATTCTGAGCGAGAGTTCCCAGAACCGATTCTAGAGGGGTTTTACACCTGCCAGAACATCGAGACTCATGTTATGCGTTGAGTGCATACAGCCAAGAGCAATACGCAGACAACGATATTGAATTCATTCCAATTTTAGAAGGTGACTTTTTCTTGCCGAGAGAAAGCAAAAAGAGCCGTACTCAAGAACAGAGAGAATGGTTGTTTTATAAAACGTAATGAGGTCTCCCGGATGAGCACCCCATGATGTGCCACAAATTGAACGAAGAAAGTTGATCCTTTTTTGGCATTTTTGCTTCAAATACGTAATGTGGGCATTCCAAGTGCACTTTGAATCAAACCAGACCCCAAGGTATTTGAAGGAAAACGATTGGATAATGTTTCTGCCCAAAAGATTAAGCTGCAATTGGGCTGGATACCGCTTTCGAGTAAACACTACCAGCTCAGTTTTCTGCGGTGAGAATTCGATCCCTAGACTCTTAGCCCAAGAAGATAGGTTATCTAGGGAATTTTGCAATGGTCCTTGCAATTTAACGGCATGTGAGCCTCTTAAGGAGACCACGCTGTCGTCAGCAAGTTGTCTTAGCGTGCATTGTTCTGCCAAACAATTGTCAATGTCTTTGACGTAAAAATTATAAAGAAGGGGACTTAGGCATGAGCCTTGGGGCAGGCCCATGTAACTAGTTCTGGAAGTTGTCAGTTCTCCAAGTGAGAAGATCATTTTCTTTTCTGACAATAAATTGTGCAAAAAATTATTGAAAATTCCGGGAAGTCCACATCTATGCAGATTATCTGACAGGATTTCAATGGAAACTGAATCAAAAGCCCCCTTGATGTCCAGGAATACTGAAGCCAGCTGCTCCTTGCGCGCAAAGGCCAGTTGAATATCTGAGGAAAGCAGCGCTAGACAATCATTTGTTCCTTTGCTCTTACGGAACCCAAACTGTGTATTTGATAGCAAGTTATTCGATTCAACCCAGTGGTCGAGCCTTCGAAGGATCATTTTCTCCAACAATTTTCTAATGCACGAAAGCATAGCAATCGGACGGTATGAGTTATGGTCAGAAGCTGGTTTGCCAGGCTTTTGAATAGCTATCACTTTGACCTGTCTCCACTCAGGCGGTACGATGTTGTTTTGTAGCAAGGAGTTAAATAGGTCCAGCAAGCGTCTTTTTGCGATATCTGGGAGATTTTTCAGAAGATTGAATTTTATCATATCGCATCCGGGTGAGGAGTTATTTGAAGAAAGAAGAGCCATAGAGAATTCCAGCATTGTGAATGGTCTGTCCAGAGAGCCACCGTTTGGAGACATTTCTCGAAAAATATGTTTTGCTGGAACAGAATCCAGACAGACCTTTTTGGCGAAATCGAATATCCATCGGTTGGAGTATTCATCACTCTCATTGGAAGAGGAGCGGTTACGCATGTTGCGAGCCACCCTCCACAAGGTGGTCATTGAGGTTTCTCGTGAGAGTCCCTCGACAAAATTTCGCCAATAACCGCGTTTTTTTTTGCTTTGAGAAGTTATTTGAGCTGTGTTTCAAGCTTTGAATATTCCTCGAAGTAAGTGGAAGTCATATGTCTACGAAAAGCTTTGAAAACGTCAGATTTTTGTAAATACAATTTTGTGCATTCATCGTCCCAGCCAGGTGTGGCTGGTCTCCTTTTGAAGGGTGCACTTGGAACTTTTCTTTTTTGTGCTTCCAATGAACTTTTGTAGATCAGAACGGCAAGGAATCGATATTCTTCTAACGGTGGAAGTGTATCGACGGATTCAGTACCGATTGTTACCGCCGTTGCATATTTTTGCCAATCGATGTTCTTTGTGAGGTCAAATGGAACTCGAGATGGTTCTGAAGGTTGAGGGCCACACTTAATTGAAATAATGATTGGTAAGTGATCGCTACCATGGGGATCATTGAGAACTTTCCACAGACAGTCTAATGAAAGCGATCTTGAACAGAAAGATAGGTCGAGTCTGCTTTCTTGAGCAGGAGGTTTAGGTATGCGTGTCGCTTCACCAGTGTTCAAAATTGACAAATTGAAATCGTCACATAAATCATAAAAAATAGCCGCTCTATTGTCATCATATAGGTCCCCTCATCCAGTACCATGGGAATTCATGTCATCCAGAATCAATACTGGGGACGGTAAAATAGAAACTAAATTCCAGAGTTGACTACGGCTAATGGAAGTTCTGGGAGGAACGTAAACTGAAGCTATGCAAAGGTCTTTATTCTTTGCAGTTACTTGACGAGCGACGAGTTCATCATATCTCCGGCCGATTCGATGAATTATCCATCGAAAGATATGATCGTCTGCTAGGAGGGAACCATGAAACAGTCAATTGCTTAAGGTATGATTCTAAGGTCGGAAGCAAGGCAGAAACTCAGCTTCTAAGAGAGTCTTGTATATTGAACATGTCTAAAATGAATGCCATAATGTTCGAAAAAGCTATCAATCCTTGATCGGACTTGGGATCCTTTTGGAAAGGTTGAGGAGTAGAATTTATATTATTATTATTACTTTTGGGCAATGGTAGAAAATCCTTACTGCATCCTGGAGTTGGTGCAATAGGAGCCTTTGGTTTTACGATTTGTTTCCTGTTAACCTGAACATTTTTTAATCTTGAGGACGTGACTTTTGTTATTTTACGGCACATTTTTGCAGAAGAACATTTCTTTTTTTGCGACTCAGGATGCGTGTACCACTATAGAATCACCTTCATCAGATGAGTTAGAGTCCGATTCTTAGCTGAAAAAAATCGAAAATTCGTTTTCATCTTCAACGGCTGTTGCAGACTTAAGCATTTCTGCATAAGTCTGCCTGGAGCGTCCAGTGATAGGACGCCGCAGTTGAAGGGATTGCCTTTTGTACCTTGGATACTCACTGCAAAGAGTAAGGATTCTTACCACAATAGATAAATTTCTACACAGCTTGTGTTCAAAAATCCTCAGTGTAGTTTTCACCACACTTCTGCAATGATATTTGTTGCCACAATGACTGGCCGAGTATCCCAGTCTTTTTCAGTTGGTACAATTTTTTACCCTCGGTCTATACAAGCGCACCGGAAAAAAAACTCCATCTAATTTAACAATATTTGGTAGAACAGAAACGGCCAAGGTCACCAGAAACGAGTCTGAAAGATGATAGACTGTTTTTTCGTCATTCAACGATGCTGAATGTAGTTGCTTTACAGTTTAGTTGCAAGCTCACGAGCGAGTTTAGAGTTCTTAAAACAACCAGATGCTCGTTTCAAGTAATCGAGAGTCCGACTAGCATCGAAGACAACGCCATAGATCTCCGCATCTTGCGAAGGGACACATACACAGTATTCTTTATTGCATACTTCATGGTCAGCAATCTCATTAGCTATTTCATAGTTCGGCGCTTCTAGTTACACGCAGTTTATTAATCTCTCATTGTGAATCGAGACATCAAGATACTTACGCAGCAATTCTCTCGAAATGTCGAGAGTTTTCAATGTTTTATCTTTGGGCCGAAAAAGAATAACCCAGATCACTTTGAGAACGGAATTTAGTGAGTGCTTGATACAGTATTGTGACCTCGGAGAGGTCATAATTATGCACAAAACACAATCAAAACAAAGAAAACCAAAAAATAAAAAATTTTCGCAATCAAATTTAATTAAATGCTATTTAAATGAAATGTTATAAAATACCATTACGAAACAGAAAAGAAAAAAATAAAAGAAAGAAAAAAATAAAGAAAAAAAAACTTATTGCTAGTGGTGACAATCTGGCCAACCACCCTATTTAACTTGATTCAGCCTCTCTTCCCTCTACGGGGAGAGAAACAGACGCACACCCCCCCCCCTTTTTTTTTTTTTTTTTTTTTTTTTTTTTTTCGCAGCAGCGAGGCAAAATAACCCAACAATAGCTGTTCACTGGGCTTATTCAGTCGTCTTAGCTGTGCGTTGTAAACAACGATTTACTGATCGACAGACAATAGCAGCAGGCAGCACGTGTGCTCTGCTGTACGATGCATGTTGGGTTGATTTCGGTCATTTATTGCACTATGTACTATTTTCACTGCGTTGCGGTAATGCTCAGATTACGCAAGCAGCTTCCGGGGGACTCGAACGCCATCAGCCTGCAACATCGCGTTTTACTGGTCGCGACCACCACGCAGGAGCAGCGCAAAAACACAACCACTTGGAAACGAGTGTTCT
This sequence comes from Aedes koreicus, assembly GCA_024533555.2. Lineage (NCBI taxonomy): Eukaryota > Metazoa > Arthropoda > Insecta > Diptera > Culicidae > Aedes > Aedes koreicus. The sequence continues at coordinate 22,120 of JAHHFK020004229.1, forward strand.
GATTAGACACGGCATCGTCTAGTCCGGCTCTGTGCTCGATACGGAATGTTAGGACGATTGTAGTAAAAAATACAACGCCATTTACACGTATTCAGTAATTTTTAGAGCATAAACACACGTAGGGGATATTTTTTTGTTTTCATAAGAGGGCCTTTGCAGAAATATAAACCGTGAGGGAAGGATTCTTTTGCCCCTTTTTCATAATCAACGGCCATTATATAGTTGGCATTATTGGGTGAGTTAATACCATTAAGGTGATCCTTTGAAAAATAGTGAAAATTTGAATGAAATAGTAGAACTAAATAGTATTTACATCTTCTGTGTCATCATTAATCCATTGTTAACATTTCATATGTGATATTTCATCAGGGTGGTTAAATTGCTTTCCATAAAGGTTTTGTCTAGAAAAATTAAAACAAAAGCAAAAAAGATTAGAACTTGAATGGGATGTTAAGGACATATGTATTTATACATCTCCTATACCATCATTTCACTGTTAACATTTCTAATGTGATATTTTTAGAGCAATTTCACTCATTTTGCAGATTATATT
>JAHHFK020004230.1:0-49236 GCA_024533555.2 Aedes koreicus
GCCTTCTGGGATGCCGCTCATTCGTGTGGACGCACGGAGCAACATCGAGCGTGGGAGGAGGCAAAACAAGGCTGTTTATCAGACCGAGAAGGCCATAACGGCGGTAGTGGCGGTTCAGAATTTAATGATGTATGAAGTCAATCCGGTGTGAGATTTTCTCACGCCTTTAATTGATCCGCGCAGAACCGATTTCGACTGGCTGGTGTGACCGCAACTTTCGATTTTGCCAATGGAGCGCTTGCATGGGGAATCTTGTTTACAATTACGTAAGGAAGCCGTCTGACACGGGACGAGTGCAGAGCACCCACCGAACTCAATTAGGCACACTCCCGCACACACTCACCGCAATGGTTGCTCCGTTTTGTTTTCCTTGCCTCCTCGATTGTTTGGTTTGTTTTATTTGAACGGCCTGCTTGGTTCAGCTACAAAGGCAGAGGCACAAAACAAAATCCCAAACATGCAAATCGCGTTCGGGTAGCGAGAGAATGAAAATAAAAAAGTTCAAACGGTCAAAAGTCGACCACTAATGAACCCAAAGGCAAATAGAAGAGACAAGCACGGGCACCATTTTTTTTGCCAACCTAGTTCACGCGACGCGAGCCCTTCTGTGAATCGGAGGAGGCGTTGGAGTCGCTCGCGAGCATCGTTATTGGGTAAGACAACGCAGACAGTACAATAGGAGATTTGCAAACCTTCAACCGATTAGCGCCGTTTTGATTTGCACTTTCAGATTATTCAGTGCGACCCCTACCATTATCGCACGCCGAATTCGGTGTTCGGTTCCGTCCCTCAGGTTTTCGTTGTAATTTAGAAGCAGTTATCTTCTTCTTTTAATCGGGTCATTCCAATGGCCACCGTCGACAAATGAAAGGGTTTTATCAAAAGCTCAGATTTTTCGGTCTTCATTTTATTTAATAATACTACCTTACGAAATACATAAAACGTTTTTTTTTGTTATTGATTTTCTTTATTCTGAAAGAGAACATCGTTCACATTTTCACTCAGGAGACTCAGTACGGCCTCTGGTATTGACGGCCACCGCCACCGCCGCCTCGCTGTTTACCGCCTTGGAAGCCAACAGTGCCGTAGCCTGAATAGTCGTAGTTGTCATAACCATAACCGACTCCGCTACCGCCGCCGCCGCCGCCGCCATATCCACCGCTGAATCCTCCACCGAATCCACCTTGGTTGTATCCTCCGCCGAATCCTTGTCCGCCTCCCCAGCCTTGTCCGTAGTTTCTTGGTCCACCGAAGCCTCCTCGGCCACCTCGCATTCCACGCTGTGGCGATCCACGCATCGATCCGCCCATCTGATTGTCGGGCCTAGCAGTCGCTCTCTTTACGTCGACCTCCTTGCCACCTACGACCTGCTTGGGAGTCTTTAGCAGCTCCGTCACAACCGCTTCCGAGTCATACGTGATAAAGCAGAATCCCTTCCGTTGATTTTTCAGCTTATCGAAAGGCGTTTCTATCTCCACCACATTGCCAAACTGCTCGAAGAACGTTTTGATCTCCTCGTCGCTAGTTTCCGGATTCAGCCCTCCGACGAATATCTTACCCTGTCTGGCCTTGGCCTTCTTCGGATCAACCTTTTTGCCGTTGATGGTATGATCATCGAATGCAATGACCTTCTCGATCGAATCCGACGATTGGAATATGATGAAGGCAAATCCTCTGGAACGTCCCGTCTGCGGGTCTGTCTTGACGTTCACACTCTCGATTTCACCATACTGACCGAAGTGATTCCGCAGATCCTGCTCAGCTGTTTCCTTACTGAGACCACCGACGAACAGTTTCCTATCGTCGTCCCGGCCGGCGTTACCACTGGTGTCCATCTGATTTTCCTGATCTTGCATGTCGGCCATCTTTTCGACGTTTGTTGAACTTCACACTAAGCCACACTTGTGATTCGACTGATTAAACTCCGTAAACTAGAACCGCCGTCAAGTTGAGAGCGCCGTTTTAATGACAATAGGTAGAATCGAAAAATAACCAAACTGACCGTTACAAATGTGATAGGTAGACTGTTTGGTGGAATTACACGTCCAAAGATGGGTAGTTTTTCTCGGTCAAAGAGAACATCACGATAATTTAACGGAAGCAACAAATGAAGTAGGCGTTGTGCGGGATTCTATTTACTGGAGCAAACGGATTTTTCAATTGTTTCACACAGCCAGCTGAAACGCCTACCTTGTTGCATTCTAACTGACAGCGTGACAAAAAAAAACAGTTACACTAAACAAAATCGGCATGGTGTAGTTATGTGAAAGATGAGATTTATTTTTCAATAATAAAGAGAAAAAAGCGCTGAATTTTGCTTTCAATCTATGGAAAAAGGCATGATTGGCATAATTCGTCTTTTATTTTGAACGAAAATTTATTAATAAATTTGATTTACACAAACACAGACTTTTGATGCATGATTTTTCATTGTCAACTGATCCTATTAATGGATTCAGTATGTTCAATTTGCAGCTTAAGTTTGATTTCAAAGATCTCTTTCATTGGGCTGCCCGATACAACGACAAAACCAATCTCTGCCGTGGCACAATTTCCACCAACACTATGGCCGATATTCAACCGGCATTGGAAATCACACGAATTAGCAACCAATTCCTCCGATCGCGTTTCAAATCTGTTTCGCACCCTTCACTCTCTATATATCCTCCATTTTTTTTTATGCAGATCAAAGCAATCCACCTGTTTATCCCAACAACGAACTCGATTTGTGCAATGTCAGCACTTTACTCGAACTGTGTCCATGTGCGCGGTGCGCAAATGAATCCCAGCGAGCCGCGTAAGTGTACCTATATGAATAACTTGATACACTCACTTTTTTTGCGTTACGAATAAATCGAGATAGCATTCAGGCGGCTGGAAACGACGGGTCCTCCAGGGATCGCAGCAAACCGCCCAAGAGAAACATTTTTACATGCATTTACTGTCTCGTTTGCTCGCGATTTTCGCGTTATTGCTCGTTGTCCGTCGACGTCGTCGTCGTCGCCGTCGTCGCGGATTAGCATTCAGTACGACGGGGAGGGTGAGGGGAAATGCAGTTAGTCTTATAAATGTAGCTGCATTAACGTTTAAATTTCCATTCGTGAGCTCTGCGCGCCTGAGGGGCTTTTTCGGGTTCACTCATCGCCCCGCGGGAGAAAACCAGCCGGAGAGTGTTGCGAGCCAAGTCCAATTTGAAAAGTGCTCGTTATAAAATTATTATTATTAACTGCTGGTAAAAGGACATTAATGGCTTCATACCGGGGGAATTAATTTGCATACATTTGTCTGATCATCCAATTTGCTACCACTGAATGCAAGCATGCACGAACCCTGTGGCAGCTGCATTCTCCTGACCGAAGCAAGAATATCGTTTGTGGCTCTCTATGCCCATCAAACAAACTTTGACATCGGACGGTAATAAAAGTTAGGCACGGAAGAGCCGTCATAAAAAAAAACGTTAGGAATAGAAACGCCAGAGGGGAGTTTGTTGCACCTGACTCGGAGCGCAGAAGGCTGGGCGTTGCTGCTAGGCCTACTTGACCTAATAAAGGCTAAATATCACGCTGCTTCGGTTGTCTTAAATGATCAAAGCAATCCGAATCGCTGCCCCCCACCGAAAGAGGTGAAACTCCTTCCTCTGTCCACATGTCGAAGATCGACGTTGAGGAATTGATTAATTTGCATTTTACACTTCAATTTAGCAAAGTACACACGCTTACCCGGCTCGTTTTGGGGCTTTGATTGATTGATTCGAGAAATGTCCATTTCCTTTCTCTGTCTCCGCGCGGCCGGCGATTGTGACTGCCATTGCGAGCGCGGACAGCCCAAAACCAGTGAGCAGCGTATGTCGGTGGCAGGGTGGTCGCCCAAGGGGTCACAAAATTACCGATTGTAACGGTGGTTCGTGGCGTGTAAATTTCCATTTCCATCCGGACCAAGTCCAAGCAGTCGAAAAATTGCCTCGACGAATTTGAAAACATTTTTTCCTTCGGTTTTCTGATTGAGGTTCTGTTCTGAAATTGGAGGAGAGCGAATGCGTTGAGTCATGGTCACAAGTTCGGGGCCATTCTTGAGCGACCGATGGCGGGACCTGCAAGTCATGTACACAAAGGAGTCTAATAGGTAGGCCGGTAATAAGTAGCTTCTAAGCGCGGGTGAGGGTAGGATTGAGGGGGGGATGCGCGGAATGGGGCATAGTCAATAGCTATTGATTTTCTTGTACTTGCCCGTGTTCGGCTTCTTGCGTTTTTTTCTGGCTGGATGACGGCGGATGGGACGCATGTTTTAATTGGGAAAATTAGTCGGACAATACGCTTGCTTAGGAGGAACGGAGTGCGCGATTGGCCTGTGGGAATTATTCATGGCTTGCTCTTTGTGAGTTAGGGGCTGCCGGATAATTTTTTTTTTTCGAAATCATATGTACAGGTTAGAATTGATTATCGGTAGTCAAAAACATTGTTTCTGATACATGCAATGTTTTTATGAATGTTCAGGAATGTTATTGGTTACTTGATATGCCAAAAGTCATCGTTTTTTTTTTTTCTTTTTTTTTATAGGTTAATCTGTTATGTTTTCACGTAGACTATGTCTTACGGCAAGGGTAGGGTGTCAAAAAGGGTGCCAAAGAAGGTTAGGTGGTGGAGTTATTATTGCAATTTCTGCAAAATTGAATTCGGAACTTCTTGTTTCGCCAAAATTTAAAGAATTCGAGCATGTATGGGTAAAAACCTATATCGATGGTGAAACTCATATTTTTGTCACAGTTTATTTTCCACCAGATCAAGCTTGCAAGTCAACATATGAAATTTTCTTTCAAGCAGCAGAAGAAATTGTATCAACCTTTCCCCATGAATTTAAAGTTCATATCTATGGTGATTTCAATCAACGCAATGCAGATTTTATTCCCTATTTCGAAAATGAGAGTATTCTACTTTTAGTCGTTGGGGACCATGAAACTTTGCAATTTATTTTTGAGAAAATTGCATTTTTAGGACTAAACCAAATAAATCATGTTAAAAATTTACAACACTGTTACTTAGATTATTTATTAACAAACACACATGAAGATTTCTGTGTTAGTGAATCTCTCTCTACTTTATGGAAAAATGAAGCTTTTCACACAGCAATCGAGTATTCTGTGTTTGTGCGTAAGAGCCACAACCCTTACGAGGATATATTGGATTACAAGAAAGCTAATTATGACAACATTAAGTTCAAACTGAGTAGAGCGAATTGGCAATCCATTTTAAAGGATCAAGAAAATCTTGAATGTGCAGTAGAGGTCTTTTATAAATTGTTGATGGAAATAATCCAAGAGGAAGTTCCACTCACGAGGAGACGACGAAATTATTGCTCTAAAAATCCAATTTGGTTCAACAAGCAAATAATTAATTTAAAAAATCGGAAGCAAAAGGCTCACAAAATGTACAGAAAACAAAATAATCAAATTAATTTGGAAAAATATTTGAACATTTGCGACCAACTTAATTTAGCTATTTCTTCTGCACTAACTGAGTATAACATAAAAACTGAAAAAGAAATTAAGTCATGTCCAAAAAATTTCTTCATTTACGTCAAGAACAAGTTAAAATCGTGTAGCTTTCCCTCAAAAATGACTTTGGACGAAAAAGAAGGAGATAATTCAGAAGATATCTGTAACCTTTTTGCAACATTTTTTCAAGAAACATATTGTAAATTTTCTGACAAAGATCGTGACTTTGAATACTTTCCTGATTACTTTTCATACTTTCCTGATTTTTCAAGTAATGTAGGTATCAGTCAAATTAATGTGCAAGGTATTTTGAAAGGTTTAAAAGATTTAGACGCAAGTAAAGGTTCAGGACCAGATGGAATCCCACCAGTATTTATGAAAAATTTAGCAACTGAACTCACATCCCCCTTATTCTGGCTGTTCAATATGTCACTTGAATCGGGAAAATTTCCAAATGAATGGAAAAAGTCTTTCTTAGTACCCATCTACAAATCAGGTAAAAAATCAGATATCAGAAATTACCGTGGGATTGCCATTATTTCGTGTATTCCTAAACTTTTCGAATCAATCATTATCAAAAATGTGTTTAGTCAAATAAAGCATATAGTGACGACTGCACAACACGGGTTTTTTTTAAAGGCCGTTCAACTACTACAAACCTATTAGAATTTGTAAATTATTCAGTAACTGCAATGGACAGTGGTAATCACGTAGAAGCTCTTTACACCGACTTCAGCAAAGCGTTTGATAGAATTGATATTCCAATGTTGATTTTCAAGCTTGAAAAAATTGGAATTGATATGAGACTCCTCAAATGGATTGAGTCGTATTTAACTGACCGCCAGCAAATAGTAAGATTCAATGAGAAAAAATCAAATACAATCCATGTCACATCGGGGGTTCCCCAAGGCTCTCATTTAGGTCCTCTTCTTTTCATTTTATATGTTAACGATATTTCATTAATTTTAAAAAATCTCAAAGTTCTTATCCATGCCGATGACATGAAGCTGTTTTTAGAAGTCAGTAATGAAGATGATATGTATGTTTTTCAGAATGAAATACAAGTTTTTCATAAGTGGTGTTGTAAAAGTCTATTAAAACTAAATGTTAAAAAATGTAATCACATAACTTACAGCAGAAAAGAAAGTACACCAAGTGTTGCAATTGTATTAGGTAATCAACATGTTGAAAAATGTGATAAAATAAGAGATTTAGGAATTATTTTAGACTCTAAATTAACATTTGTGGATCATTATAACACAATAGTTCATAAAGCAAGCAATATGTTAAATTTTATAAAACGTTTCAGCTATCATTTTCAAGATCCTTATGCAATTAAAACACTTTATATTGCATATGTAAGGTCTATATTAGAATATTGTAGTGTTGTTTGGTCACCTTATATGAAAAAACATCAAGAACGAATAGAGTCAATCCAAAAGCAGTTTTTATTATATGCACTACGTAAGTTAGGGTGGACGGTGTTCCCTCTTCCATCATATGAAGCACGTTGCATGCTTAGGTTTTTGTCGTACGGTTCTCGGATTGAAGCGAGAAGAAATTAAAAGACTCCAGCCCCACAGAGGGGGAGCATGTGCGTATGTGAAAGTCAGCGACTTGGCACTCGCACAGAAAATCGTTGACGAACATGACGGGAAGCATGAAGTGGATTGTGGTGACGGGAAGAAACATAAGCTTCGCATTACGCTTGAAGATGGTAGTGTAGAAGTGCGGGTTTACGATCTTCCCGAAGATGTGCCTGAAGATAAGGTCGCTGTCTTCCTATCCACGTTCGGAGAAGTGCTTTCGATTCGCGAAGTTATGTGGGACGAAAGCAACGAACACGAAGGTATCCCGCTCGGCATATGATCTGCCCGTATGCTAGTAGCGCGAAACGTTGACTCGTGGGTCTCCATCGAAGGAGAAGAAGCGCATATTGCCTAACAAAGGACAGCTACAAACCTGCCGCTACTGCAAAGAGCAGGCACACTCGGGCATCTCATGTGTCCAAAACAAGAAACTATTGTTCCAGAAAAGTTACGCGAATGTGACGAAGCAAACTGGGCAGAGCAATAGGTCAACTACCGGTCAACAACCTAGACCTAGACCAGCTGGTGCAAAGCCACAGACTGCGAAACCAACCACTCAGATTCCTTCTTCACCTCTACCAACACCACCGCTCGCATCGGGCGCTTTTCCCGGACTACCACAGCCCACGGGCCAGAGCGTGCTCCCTTGCCCCGAAATCGAACACAAGCACCCAGCCAGCTGCAAGTGTGGCGACCCCGCACTCGCAACCACTCGCAGCAGACGAAGCAGACGACGACCAGCAGGCAAAAAGGCCCGCCGGGATGACGCAGCCGACGGGACGGGAGAGGAAGAACTTCCCTAAAATGGCTCACACGTCCTACAACATCTCGTCGATTAACATCGGCACCATCACGAACCTTACAAAAAAAAATGCGCTACGAACCTTCATCAACAGCCAAAGCCTCGATATCGTGTGTCTACAGGAGGTAGAAGGAGAAGAGCTCTCCTTGCCTGGCTTTGTCGTCTTCTTCAACGTAGACCACACGAGAAGAGGTACAGCTATTGCTCTAGAAGGAACACATCCAGGCCACTCACATCGAGAGAAGTTTGGATGGCCGTCTGATTGCGATGCGAGTGCAAGATACGACGATTTGTAATGTTTACGCTCCCACCGGTTCTTCGTAACGCGCAGCGCGTGAACTATTTTTCAATGGTACGCTAGCGTACTACCTCCCGTCACAACACTCCACACGTCATTCTGGCCGGTGACTTTAACTGCGTACTTCGAGATGACGTGATTCGAGTAGCCCAAACACGAGCCCCGCCCTCAAAACAGCCATCCAACAACTACAGCTCCACGATGTGTAGGAAAAACTATGCCCGCGTGATTCAGGTTTCACATACGTCTGCCGCAACGCACAGTCGCGCCTCGATCGGATCTATGCTGAGTAACAGCCTGCGCGACAACCTACGAGCAACGGCAAACCCATGTCTGCTCGTTCACCGACCTAGAAAGCGCTAACGCTCCGACTTTTGCCTCCCCCACCTCGGACAAGAGCATGGCCGTGGTTTTTGGTCCCTTCGACCCCACCTTCTGACCGACGAAAACGTTGAAGAGTTCCGATATAAGTGGCAATATTGGACTCCGGTAGCGCAGAAACTACGGCTCATGGATCGAATGGTGGATTTCGTTCACGAAACCAAAAATCAAATCGTTCTTCAAGTGGAAATCTCGAATCGTCTTCAACGAATTCCACAATGAGCACCAGCAGACTCTATGGCCAGCTTAGGGTAGCTTACGACGGGTACTATCAGCACCCAGAAATGCTATCAACAATTAACCGGCTGAAAGGGGAAATGTTGGCGCTTCAACGGGAAGATTTTCGCTCATGTTTATGCGAATAAATGAGACGTACGTTGCTGGAGAACCCATCTCAATCTTCCAGTTAGGAGAGAGGCGAAGGAAGAGGACCGTCATCAAACAGTTGCAGACAGAACAGGATGAAACAATAACAGAGGCACGTGCGATCGAAACGCACATGGTCACCTATTTCTCAACACTTTATTCGGCCGAGGCAATAGACGAGAACGACAACAATTTCGTCTGCGATCGTGTTATCCACCCAGACGACCCCCTAAACGATGATTGCACTAACCCGATCACTGCAGATGAAATTTGGGCAGCGATTAAAGAGAGTGCTCCCCGTAAGTCCCCCGGATGTGACGGAATTCCTAGAGAGTTCTATCTCCGCGTATTCGACATCGCATCCGCCGAGAGCTAAACCTGATGCTGAATGAGGTTCTTTGCGGAAATTTCTTTTCCCGGTTTCGTGGAAGGGATAATAGTGTTAGTCAAGAAGAGAGACAGCGACCGAACTGACACACTCATATCGACCCATCTCACTACTCAACTGCGACTACAAACTCTTCTCCCGCATTCTCAAAACACGGCTGGAGCGGGTCATGCGAGAACATCACATTTTGAGTGACGGGCAGAAATGTGCGAACTCAGGGCCACCAAAGCATCTTTCCAAGCCACTCTTGCTCTGAAAGATCGCATTGCCTGGTTGCGCCACCACCACCTCCCAGCGAAACTCCTGAGTTACGACGACGAAATGAACGCATTCGATAGAGTGCCATACTCGTACACATTCGCAAGAATGACTGAACTGGAGTTCAACCCGAATCTCTGTCACTCTTCTCGCAGTCATCGCCAGCCGATCCACCTCACGGCTATTGATCAATGGAAATCTTTCTCGATCATTTGAGATCCAACGCTCGGTACGACAAGGGGACCCCCTCTCTATGCATCTCTTCGTCCTATACCTGCATCCACTGGTTTATAGGCTCGAGAGGATTTGTGACTGCGTGTGTGTATATGCGGACGATGTGACGTGTATAATTTCAACAACGGAGCAATTCGGAAGAATTCACGAACTGTTTAGCCGATTTGAGAGAGCTGCTGGCGCAAAATTGAACTTACGTAAAACTGTTGCTGTCAATGTCGGGTTTTGCGAAGGCAACACAATCAGCACCCCCGGGCTGCAAACAGTAAATGTAGTTAAAATCTTGGGTGTTGTCTTTGCAAACTCGATACGGCTGATGACAACGTTGAACTGGAATGCGCAAGTGGGGAAGTTTGCGCACCAAATGTGGTTGCATTCCCAGCGCATGCTGACACTGCACCAGAAAGTTATCCTCTTGAACATGTTCGCTACATCTAGGATATGGTACTTTGCGTCTATTCTACCACCGTTGGCGGCCCATTACAGCCAAAATAACAACAGCAATGGGAACGTTCCTCTTGGAGGGGGATGATAGCACGAGTACCAATGATGCAACTCGCACGCAGCAGGGAGAATGGAGGGCTGAAGCTGCAACTTCCGGCAGTAAAATGTAAGTCGCTCGCAATCAATCGACATCTGCAAGAGATCGGATCCATTCCTTTTTATAGATCCTTTCTTTTCCACGCAAATCCTCGCCCACCTATCTCAATAGATCTTCCCTGACCTCAGACAAATCCTTTCAAATTTATCCGAAATCCCCCTCCCAATCCAACAAAACCCCTCCGCCGATCAAATCCACCAGCATTTCGTCCAGCAAACCGAACTACCAAGGGTAGAACGCAACAGTCCAGCTCCTGACTGCCACGTGCGTGGCGAAACATTAGTTCGAGGAAACTTTCTTCAGAACAGCGGACGAAACTTTACCTGCTGGTGAACGAGAAGATCGAGCACCGCAAGCTGCTTTTCGTAATGCGGCGAGTAGAGAACGAAAACTGTACACACTGTGGAAATCGCACAGTGGAAACGCTCCTCCACAAGTTTAATGAATGCGCTCGCGTCGGCCCGGCTTGGACGGTTCTTCAGCAGAGAATAACAGGAATCTTGGGTGGATGGAGACGACTATCTTTTGAGGACTTAGTGAGACCTGCTTTGCCAGGATTAGACAGGGGAAAACGAGTGGAAGTGCTCAAAAATTTTCATTAAATTCATCTGCTTTTTATGCGAAAGTAATGGTAGAATTGATGTAGACGCACTGAAATTTTATCTAGACCTAGAATAACAAATTGTAAATAGTAATGAAATGACCTGACAAATACAACCATCTAAAAAAAAAAAAAATTGATTGCAGCAACGTAGAGTTCCGTAGGGTTCTGTTCGGTACCCTAAAGTTCAACATAGAAAGTAGTTCGGGGCATCAGCTTCACCATTCAACAGTTGAGCAATAAACAACGGCTGCTGTATTTTTCGACGTCGTTCAAGCGTGTCCAAACCTAGTAGTCGGCATCTATCAGGATACGGCGGTAAGTTGTCTGGATCTCGTCATGGCAAGTTTTTCAGAGCCAAACGAATAAACCGCTTCGGAACTCGTTCGATTCTGAGGCACCACGTGATCTGATAAGGCTGCCATACCACCGACGCGTTTTCTAAAATTGGACGGACAAGTGCACAGTACAATGACTTCCAGCAGTGTGGGTCCGAAAAACGCTTCGCCACCTAGGAAATAAAGCCCAACTGCCGAGTTGCTTTTGATATGATCGCAGAACGGTGTAGTTCGAAAGTCATTTTTGAATCTAGTTGATCACCCAGATTAGTCACACTGGTCACTCTACTAAGAGTATTTCCATCAACGTAGTAGTCAAACAGAATTGGAATTTCCATACGGGGAAATGTGATTACCTGACATTTATCTACGCTAAGTATCAGTTTGTTTCTCTGACACCACTCTGACAAAATGAACTCCACGAATTTTGCAAAAGTAAGCAGTTTTTTTGGGGGGGGCGCGGGGGTTTTTATTTTTTAAACTTTTTTGAAAACCTTTTTAAAACCTCCCCCCAAAAAAGCGGGGGGATTTGATGAAAAAAAAAAATTTGGTGTATTTTTGAGGGAGGGGTGTGTTTTTTTTATGTTTTTTTTAGGAGCCTCCTAGGGGTTGTCGTTGAAACGTAAACGTCGTACACGAGGCAGGAAGCAACCCTGGTGGAATAATGAGCTGCAGCATCTTCGCAACCGTTTACGTAAGATTAGGAAGCGTTATTTTCGTTCGAGAAATGAAGAGCACAAAGCTGAGCTGCATGACATAGAGAGCAAATACAACTCCTTGCACGCGCAATGCTTTCGCTGCTATATTCATCGAACGGAGGAAAGTATTAAACAGGATCCTAAATCGTTTTGGGCGTACGTAAAAAATCGAAAACAGATGAATGGAATTCCTCAACGTGTGTATTACAAGGAGTCTACAGCTGAAGCCCCACTTGATGCGGCACACTTGTTTTCGTCTTTCTTTCGAAGTGTGTTAAGTGAAAACCAACCACCTTCGTCTGAAATGTACCTGAACAGTCTGCCGCGGTACGACCTGAACCTTGCACCTTTCAATTTTTCTCCGAGGGATGTTTTCGAAAAGTTCCAATCGATAGACGCTTCAAAAGGTGCCGGACCAGATCGCCTTCCACCACTCTTTGTCAAGAAATGCGCCGAGTCGCTTGCAGTACCCGCAAGTATAATTTTTAATCGATCCATGGTGGAAGGAACTTTCCCAAGTTTATGGAAGAAAGCTGCAATTACTCCTATTCACAAAGCGGGGAGTATTCATGACGTAGAGAACTATCGTGCTATCGCAATTTTAAATTGTGTACCAGAGGTTTTTGAGAGTCTCATTCACGATTCTCTCTATCCAAAAGTGCAACACGTCATCTCCGAACACCAGCATGGATTTGTAAGGAAACGTTCGACAACAACTAACCTGATGGCTTACGTTTCCTTGCTTAACACCGCACTCGAGAAGCGTCAGCAGGTTGATGCCATTTACGTTGATTTTGCCAAAGCTTTCGACAGGGTGCCGCATTTTCTGGCAGTTGCAAAATTAGAAAAAATGGGATTCCCGGAGTGGTTGACACGGTGGATACTTTCCTATCTCACTGAGCGTAGTGCATTCGTACGCATTAATGGAGTGACTTCGGACCCCTTCATAGTCACATCGGGCGTACCCCAAGGAAGTCATTTGGGCCCGTTACTATTTGTTCTATTCGCCAACGATATATGCAGTACTGTTAAGTCCCAAAAGTTTATGTTTGCTGACGACCTGAAATTCTTTCGAGTAATAACCTCATTGGTTGATTGCTGTGCCATCCAAGCGGATATCGACCAACTGTTAAATTGGTGCTTACTCAACGGAATGGATGTGAATGTACGGAAATGTAGTGTCATCTCATTCTGTCGTACAAGAAACACTACCGCGTTTGACTACAAAATGACTACAGCCAGCATCCGTAGGGTTGATACTGTCAAAGATTTGGGCATTCTACTAGACAGTAAGTTGAATTTCAGTCAACACGTCGCCACAACTACTGGTAAAGCATATGCGATGCTTGGCTTTATAAAACGAAACACGCAGCAGTTTGAGGACGTATATTGTTTGAAAACGCTCTACTGTTCGCTTGTACGCAGCGTACTTGAGTATGGTGTGCTTGTGTGGGCACCTTACCATGCTGTCCAGAGCAGTCAGATCGAGCGAATCCAAAAGAACTTTTTGCGATACGCTTTGCGAATGCTACCATGGAACGACTCTGTCCGTCTGCCACAATACGAACAACGATGCGCCTTTATAAGATTGCCTTCTTTGGCAAACAGGAGAGTGTTACTGCAACGTCTTTTCGTGTTTGACGTCTTGAACAACAATGTAGACTGTCCTGTGCTGCTGAGCAAAATTCAAATCAACGTTCCTCCTAGATCAACTCGGCGTGCAGATTTTTTTCGACTTCCATTGCATCGCACCGTTTTCGGACAAAACAACCCATTTGAAATTTGCTGCCGTCGTTTTAATGAAGTGACTGTGCAATTCGATTTTAATGTGTCTAAGACTATTTTCAAAATTAGAATAAGTACATAGTAAGAACTGTCTGTGCGATAGTTTAAATTCGAAGACCAGAAACAAATAAATAAATAAATAGCGGTCCGAGATTGCTACCTTGTGGAACTCCAGACTTGTTAGAAAAGGGCCGTGATATAAAACCATTTTTTTTCCCCGGGGGGGGGGGGGGGGGGGGGGGGGTTTCCAACCAAAAAACCAATTGGGGAAAAACCCCGAGGGGTGGCAACTTGGGGAGAAATTCATAGTCAATTTTATCGAACGCTGGTTTCAGGTCAGTGTAAACTACATCAACTTGCGCCTTATCCTTTAAACTCGCAATACACCTCGACGTAAAACTTAACAAGATGGTGGCAACCGATCGTCCAGGCGAAAATCCGTGTTGATCGGTAGATATGTAGCTTTTTGTTGCATCAAGAACAATTCCACAAACTATTATTTCAAAAAACTTTGAAACGTCTGACAAACTCGTGATACCTCAACTGTTAATAACATCGTGGCGATCTCCACGTTTAAAAACAGGTGTCATAGACGATTGCTTCCAGATGCGGGGAAACTTTGCTTGCTGGAGTGAACGATTGAAAATATCACACAATGGTTGTGCTAAAACGGCAATACAATGACAGATCAGAACTGCAGGCAAACCATCAGGGCCTGGAACAAACGAACGTTTCAATTTTTTTGCAGCCATTGAGACCATTTCTGGATTAAAATTTAAAAAAATTCCAAGATCAACAAAACCAACGGGAACATCACGTATGGCTTCTTCGATTTCCAATATTGAGGCAGGGTTCGTTGCAAATAGTAGTTCCAGGACTACTTAAGCGACACGCCAACCAACGACGAGAAGCACTATCTGGGTCAGTTCCGCATGCCGACGGAGATGTTGGTGGACATTATGCGACAATTAGAGTCATCTGATGACTTTTTCCTGCAAAGTTGCGATGCTGCTGGAAAAATCGGCCTGAGCCCGCTACAAGTGCACTGCTGCCTTATGGATGTTGCCGTACGGTTCCTCAGCTAGTTCTCTCGACGAAAATGTTAGGATTGGGGAGTCAACCAGCCTTCTGCGTACACCAGCCTGTATTTACGACCCCCAATATCGAAAGGTCGGTGAAGAAACTGATGAACAAAAATACTTCCCAAAAGTTCTAAAAAAAATCGCATTAATTTAGTCAACTTCTCAGAAACTCAGGAAACTTATCAGAAGTTCAGGATACTTCCTAGAAATCTTCTCGGAAGGTCGAAAAACATTCCAATAGTTCAGGGAACATCCCAGAAGATCAGGTTAGTTAAATTCTAAGAAGGACTTAAACCTCTTACAACTCGATAATATTTCGTACCGAACCAAAATGAGAATAAAAATATAAACTATTTTTAAAGTGTTAAATCAATTTTACGGAATTTCAGCTGTATCACAATCTTGCAGATTCAAAAAAGTGTTTGTAAGCTTTAACAACATCCCGGAAATGCTTTTATTTCACAGAAATTCCACCAACTAATTAAAAGATTTGCAAATCGACCAACTTCCCAGATTTTTTTCAATTTCCCGTGAATTATTAAAATATTTGTGATATTCTGCTCTTTGCTAACTGGAAGTCCAAGTTACTTCTGGGAAGCTTAATCTGCTTCTCAAAATTCCGCTTATTTCCAGAAAGTTGTTTCTATTCCATGGATGATCAGCAAACTTTTTGGAAACTCCAGAAGTTCCAGAAACGTTGAGAGTTTTTCGGCAATTCAACGGACTTCTCTGAAGTTCCACCACTTCTTTTCTCAAAAGAGAGCGAGCGAACTTCATGCTTATCTTGAAACTTCCACTAAGTTTATTCAATTTCCGAGAAGCTTAATCAACTTCTGTCAAGTTCATTATATTTCCACCCAATCTTCAAAGATATTCTGAAGTTCATAGTAATTCAGAAAATAATGTTTCATGGGTTTCTTCAGATTCTAGAAGCTTATATAAGTTCTGAACAATCCATGTAACTGCCGAGAAGTGCATAAAATTTTCAAAAAGCTGTAGAATAAGCAATTGAATAATATAAAATTTAAAAACGATTCCTGGAATAATAAAAGATTTTTGGAACTTATCCTACAAGAAATACGAATTGACTCTATCTAAAAGATATCATCGGTTTCTCCCAGGAAGCTAATCAAAACTACCATAGTAAAATGTATCCTCTCCTCCAGATAATAAGCCTGGATCCTGATCGCCATTAAACCTACCGAAAGTTTTAATATAACAGCCTCCTAATTTCAAACTAGTCAGCGTTTTCCGGAAAATTCAGTGAGCGTAAAAAACTAAAAGAACCATTCGTTATTCAGGAATGAAACGAAAGAGCAGTTCGCTAGCACCTGGTGCAACTTGAGGTAACTATCAGCATCCGAGGCGAGCAACACCACTTTCTGTCCGGCGCCAGCATCACCCGCACCAAACACGGCCACTTTTCGGCTCCTTGATATACCTTGAAATATACTCAATAAAGTTTTTGTTTGGTAAAAGTTGAAATTCTACTCATTAATTGGTATTATCAAATAGTAGTGTTCTGGAACGGTATTTTTCCTGTTCCAAATAGAATAGAATAGATCAAAACATGTACCAGATTTAAAATGATGCAAAATAGATCCGGTATAAAACAATTTTACAACACCGGAAAAGCAATGTTTTAGCGTTTGGTCTAAAAAAATTAATCCAAACCACGATTTGTACCACCGTTGCCCTAAGGATAGGATTTTTGGGGGAAAAAAACATCGGCGGAGCGGTTGGTTCGACAAAAAATGACAGGCGGTTTTCGACGAAGAGAATGCTACGCTGGAGAAGAGTGACCAAATGGAACGTGAGAACTACTGAGCGATCAGTATTCTCAAGATGGACAGATTAAATTTGGAATAAGACTGCATATTGCCTGCCAAACCATATATTTTTTGGAAAACTTGGCCTTTTTCTTCGTCCTGAAATGCTCCTCTACGCCGTTCCGTTGCATGGCAATATAATAAGATATTCCGGGAAGCTGTTTAAAGTCTTCCAGCATATAAGTTTCATCGTCCATTGTCACGCAGGCAAACTTCGTCAAATATTCGCGAAATAACTTACGAGCCCGGGTTTTAGCCGTTACATTCTGTTTATCATTACGGTTCGGTACAGTTTTCACCATGAACGACTTCATACCTTGCCGGTGCTTGGAAGTCTCTTCAGCGATATTTGCTTCACCTTCGTGTCCATCTGGTGGTTCTTGAGATCCGTTTTTGCTCCGCTTCCAGCCTTCCTGGCTGTTGTCAAACGTGTATCGAAAGAACGTTAAGAACGTTTTGGACAGTGCTTGCAGGAAAACCAAGCTTTTTTGCAAGTTTTCTCACTGACAGATCCGGATTTTCATTGCGACCGCACACAATTGCTTTTCGCTCTTGCTCTTCTTTCGACGCCATCTGCGATCTAAAAGCTTGTGGTATCATCAAAAAATGTTTTAACACAATGAACAGACATACGTTCATCAGTCTGCGAAATATTTCACGCGTTGATGAAGTATTTCCAGAGATACGTATTTAGGGGTGTCCAGATTTTGTCGCGAACAAGCCTTATTGATCCTTAAAACGAGGATAACAGAAGTTGCACATTGAAAATGATTCACTGCTCCCAAATGACATTCTGTTGATTCTCTGTTCAAATCTAGCTAACTTTGATCACTCACGGAGTTGCAAAGCACGTTTTATTAAAAATATGAGAATGCTTTTCATCTCTTGGCCTTCGAGTAAGCTGTAGGGCATAGAATTAAAATTAGAATCTCAGATTTGACACTTACATATCCATACAAATTCATAAAGAATAGAGTCCTTCATATCAAATAACACTAAACAATTATTTTTACAGATTAACACAGGAATTAAAAAAAACCGTTCTCATCGTAAGTTCATGCTTGGCACCTGGTGGTAAGTTTACCTATGCATCGTCTATCATAGTACTCTAACCGACAAACCGACAAGTTATTTTTTTCAATTTATGTTAAAATAGATAACGGTAGAGTTCTACCAACAGGGATCACTCCAGTCCGGCTAAGGGTAGCATTTGTGCACCTATCCTGTTCGCAATGTTTTCATTGCCATGCCATGTATACTGCCATGAATGTATATAAACAAGCAATGAGATGTGTAGCTAATCGAATAGTTGGAGGTAGTGTAGAAAAAAAGAATATTTCTCGAGTAATTCATGATTAGGGCCTAAGAGCCAATTGTAAACAACGACTTCAAACTTTGATTTCTCTCAAATCTCACAATACTCTAGCGAATTAAAAGCAGTATCTAGTGGAAAAATATTTGTTCTACCATATGGTGTAGTTGAATGTTGTAGTAGTATTGTGATTCGTGAGAGATCAACGTTGAAAGTCATAGTTTACAATTGACTTTTAGGCCCTAATCATGAAATACAGGAGATTTTATCAGGTTTTCTCAAAGAAATGAAGCGGCTGTCATCCACGAACAACAATCGTGAAGCCGAAAACTTGGTGCTCCTTGTGGTGCTAATTTGACAGCTCCATTTTCTTGAAGGCTATATGCAGCAAACACAATATTCGCGGCGGAAGTTGTCGTGTTTTGTCGTTAATTTGATTCGAGAAAAAACTTCCGTGTTGTATTTACTGCAGTGGTTATCACAACGATAGTATTTTTTCATTGTTAATCAGCCAGGTATTATAATGTTTTATCTAAATTACTGATACTAGTAGTTAGATAGAAGAAATGTTGTAAAGAAATATAATCCATTGTGAACCGAGCTTAAAATGTTAAAATCGTCACTAGCGCCACACCAAAAGTGGTAGGCTTCAAGAACTAATGCTCTCTTCAGTCCTCTTGGTTTTCTAAGAAAATAAATATGAGCAGCCACGTCGGTTTGTTGGTGGTATCCTATTGTTTACAGTCAAAATGTGTAAGTGATATCAGTTGTTTTGCAGAAGCCATGGCAAAAACAGTAAAAAATCGCCTTACGATAGTATGTTTCTGCTACAGCCTGCATGCCGGGACGGAGAAATCCGCCATCGTAAGGCACTTCGTGTCAATGGGATACAGCAGAGATAGCAACTACAAGATTATCGCCTTGCTGGACGAAGAAAAGAGCATCAAGAGGTAGCCTGGTTCCAGCCGTCCGGAAAGTTCAGCAGAAGCTGAAGCGCAAAGCCGAGGGGAAGGTGGTGAAACCTTTCCGAAAATTTTCCAGTAGAAAAGTATCTCCAGTCCATGGAAATCTCCATGCGGAAACGCAAGTTCTAGTTGGCCGTCTTGGAGCAGAGGCATATCTGAGCCTGAACAACTGGCAGGGGACCGGATATTTAACGTCCCCTAGCAAAGTCTCCAGGTAAGCAGCGAGGTCAAGTATATCTCCCACACCAATTTCCCGAAGATGGTTCTCCTATCGCTGGCCATCAGTGAGAAATGAATGTCGAAGCCACTGTTCTTTTCCTCGGGACTTGCTGTGAACGGGGAGATTCACATTACCAAATGCCTGCCGGGAGTGATCGTGTTCATCCCAAAGCACCATGCATCAGACAATGTGGTGTTTAGACCGGACTTGGTTTCCAACCATATGGTTTGGTTTTGGTTTCTTTGTTAATGAGACTTTTGACCTGCCCGAAAATCACTGTGGTTCCGAAGAACACGAACCCCCTCCGAGAGCTCTCCAGCTGTGAACAATTGAAAATTTCAAATTGAATTGAAATTGAGCCCTCAAACGCAGGATCTGTTCCATCAATTTTGTGGCCAAATGCAAGAAGCAGCTGAACAAAAATGCGAAGAAAAAGATGAAGAATATCCAAACATCGTTTCTATTTTCTAGGGTTATGGCTAGCTGCCGTAAAGCCGTTTGTCAGGATGCAGAAGCATTATTGAACAATGATCAATAAATGTAAGATTTAAGAAAAAATTGTGCATGGATTCGTTTGTCATGGTTTTTTCAGCTCCTTCCAAAAAATTTCTATTTTATTTAATGCAGGCGTTATAACTCATACGCCCGGATATGTACGAATCAAACATAATAAATTAAACAAAATTCCACCAAATAGCAACTAGTAATATTGCAAGATATAGTATATATCTCATATTTTCCGAGAAATGCATTCAATTTATGCTTTAGCCATACTTGAAATTCACTTTACATCATTGTCACAATCTGAGAGTTGTTCTTGTATTTGGCATATGAATGCTAACTCACCCAGCGCAGTATTGAACTGACTCCCAACTTATTTGCCGGTACCACTATCGAATTTGCTTTTTACGTATAGCTTACAAATGTAATCATAATGGAAAACCCGACAGATCCGAACCCCGACACCTCCGGTCTGATTTATCATCGTATCTGCTTCCCCATCGAGTTGTTTTCCCTAATCGAACTCGTGACAGCATCCACCGGTACGCACAAATGTACGAAGTCGACAGAGAGTTTGTTGCCATTCCCATCATTGAGCAATATTTTGCCCTAGGAATGAGTCATAATCAAGAAGCTCTTCATTCTAGATTGGAGGACGTTGATGGATCACTGTCTTCCGAGGACAGGCGATGCCACAGGCGTCGGTGTTTTCGCTTAGGTATCTTGCATGTTACTTGCCATCGGTGAATCCTTACACCAAGTTGTTCTCTCAATTCATCTAACCGAAACCTTGCATCACACTATCACTTTAACTTGAGATACACTGTCACAAACATGGCACACTATGACAGTCAAGTTTTCGCTCACTAAATGATCCAAAGCAAAGCACGCGAAACATTCTACTGCCATTATGCGGAATTCTCTGTGCTTTGTTTTTCGTAGAAAAGCATGTCAAAGACATTCCCTAAAACTGGTGCGTTGCGTTACTATGGAAATGATGATGCTTAACGGATGGGTTGTATTTTAGAATGTTTTAAATTATTGTTTATAACACTGAAACTCTGAACGCCGATAAAAGTCGTTGCAAGTTTCTCATTTGGAACTGCGCTCACTCAGCCAAAGTAGGGTTTGATGTACATTGACATCAGTAGCGAAGAATCACAAAAGCGTTCGCGCAAAAAGCGACCCCGGTTTGCTGTGCTAATGGGTGTGGGAAAAGCAGAGGGTGAATAATTGTTCCACATTCTATGTACGAGATCAAACCCCGCCGGGCTGTCGCATGTTGGATGCTCTTTTGAAGCCCTGTGATTACTGTGTTCGAGGTTCTGAGATAAAATACTGGGACGCGCCTTTAGTTGTGTGTGGTGAGCAACATGTGTGTGTGTGTAAAGTTAAATCTACCTTTGCTAGGGCTCATACACTATTTTAGATCAAAAATAGCCGAACATATATTCAACGAAGAACATTTTTAAACTTATATAACATACAAATTTTAAAACATATCACAAACCCTTGGAAACTAAATGTAGCGAAAAGCATAGCAAGCCACAAACAAAATTCCAAAAAAAATGCTTAGCAAGGATCAAGGAAACGGATATTCGTGGCTGTTTAAATTTTTACATACATCACAAAAACAACTTACTACACAAAACAACACCAATTTGATTACCTTCAAACGAAGTAGGAATTAATAACCTTTCTGGTAACAAACAACCTTTGAGGTCACAAAACAAACAAAAACACATTCAGGAACATTCATTTTCTTTATTTCTTATTATTTCATTTAAAAAAAAAATTTCGTTTTATTTTATTTCATTTCATTCCATTTCTTGTTATTTCATTATAAACTACATTATTCAATATTAAATCATTAATTGAGCACTTTTTAACCGTTTTAATGACTTTTTGGCCAATTGCAATTCCTCTTCCTTTCAGTCAATGCTTTCTTTTCACTTGTTCATATAGAACACAAACTCTCAAAATTTAAGTTTTTTTTTTGTTAAGTTCTGAATGAATTTTTAATTTATTTGACTATCTTGTTTTATTTGATTTTACGTTTTTGTTTATATCAATTTATGTCCTTTTAATGCAATTAATTTCATTTTATTGCAGGTCATTTCCTTTTAATTTATTTAATTAAAATCTTAACCATTTTATTTTATTTACTCCACAACAATGCATTTGTTTCATTTCATTCCTTTTAAATTTAATTTCATTTTATTCATGTTAATTTTTTTTAATTTTATTTCCTTCAGCATCAAAAATTTTCATTTTTTTGCACTGCAATTCGAATAATTTAATTGTGTTTTATAATATTTCATGAAAAATCAATAAATTATAAATAATTTTTTTTTATATTTTAACCTTCCTTGGGTGTTAACATTTTGTGACGAATAAGGTGTTTCGGGTCATATTGACCCGGATTTCAAATTCATATTGCAGAAAATTGATGAGACCAAATTTAAATTCTTTGTAGTCAAAATGCTCATTAGAGTCCTAATTTTTAGTTTCTGGTGAGTAAAACACGTTTTAATCCGATTGGCCACAAGGAATCTTTGCCGGAAGAGGGCATGTTTTGCCACAATACGTGCGGTAGCGACAGATACAAATTTTCATCGGAGCCTGCTTTTCGACGGCTCAAACTTCATGATTATTCATGAATAGTCTACTTCTAGCCTTGAAATGGACTAATGACCATATTGACCATTCCGGGGCAATCCGGATGCCTCGGGGGAACCCTTCAGGAGGAGACAAATGCGGATTTTCGCCGAAACATGCCTTTCGACGGCTCAAACTTCATGATTTTTTATAAACAGTCTACGTCTAGCCTAGCAATGTCCCAATATATATATTGGCCGTTCCGGAACAGTCAGGATGACTCGAAGGAACTGTTTAGGAAGGGAGCTTCATTAGTAATTTTATTTAACTACATTTTATTTCGTTTAGTGCATACATGTATCATTTGAATCAGTTTAACTGTATTTAAAATATTTTTATGTAATGTTATTTAATGCTCTTTCATTTTACTTCATTCGATTTCATTTAATTTCGTTTCACTCAATATTTTTCCATTTAATTGCATTTTTTTTTTCATTTCATTTTATTTCATATTATTTTCTTCTATTCAATTTCTATTTCTGTATCAAATAATATAATTTTCGTTTGTTAAATTCTAATTTCATTTCAATTTTCTCCTATTTCATTATATGTTTTATTATTTCATTTTTTTTCATATTATTTCATTTAACTTATTTTTTTCAATCCTGGTGAGTGTGAGCCTTTTAGTAGAATACCTGTAACCTGTAACGTGTATGAGTACACGACACTAAGGAAGTCTACATATGATAGACGAAAATACGTATCTGTCAATATACGTAGATAAGCAATAAAAGTAGTTGGAATTAAATGGAAACTTCTAATCTTTCTTCTCATTTTCTAGTTATTTTATTCATTAAGTTTCATTCATATTCGTATTGTTTCGATAAATTTCATTTTAATGCATTTATTTCGTTTCGTTGCATTTTTATTTCATTTTAGTTAGTTTTACTTCGTGAAGTCTAGTTTTGTTTAATATTGTTTCCATTTCATGCTATTGTTTTTCATTTGACTTAGTTTTAAATCAATATGTTAAATTTAGTTTCAGTGTATTTAATTTCATTATATTATATAACAATTAACTTCATATTATTTCATTTTATCTCATACCATTTCAATACATTTATTTTTATTTTGTTTCATTGCATTTCGTTTCAGTTTATTTTATCAGATTTAATTTCCTTTTTTTTCACTTTTGAATTTTACAATTATTTTTTTTTTTTTCATTTAATTAAACGTAACGTTATGTAATAACGTGTTTTCTTTATTAAATTACATTAAACATCATGTGATTTCATTTTATTTTAGAGTGTTGCATTTAATAAGATTTCATTAAATTTTTTGTCATATCATTCATTGCAATTTATTGGGGGAGGTAGCTCATCAAATCTTCCAGTCCGCCTCTAAGCATATTGCTATGAGGTACCAGGTGGGTCTCCACCGATTGCCTGTCGATCTGCCAAATTTGTAAGACGTCTGCATTGAGTTATCTCAAATTATAATAATCCGTCCACTATATCACAAAACATTGCGATTGGTTGAGCGGATTGGAGATAATGAAATCATTGGGTATAGGACCAAGTCTCCCCCGGGTGGTTCTAAATCGATGAGCTTGTATATAGTGGAAGCACAGTGTATTATTCTGTAAATTTTAAATTTCAATCTAAATTTCAGTGAGCGAGATAAGGCGCTATAACCTTGGCAAATTATTGCCAGACTTTTGGTTCAAATGCCAAAAGTCCACCCACAGGCAAAAGGAGCATAAACTAATCTTTCTAGCATCTATGCTCCCAACGATAAATACAAATTATCACATTATTTAACTCTATATGGAGGCGTTTGGTACGGGAGGTCCACGCTTTCTTCCTTCCCTTGATTCGGAGTAGTAGAGCGATTTCAGACACTCTTTCTGGAATCGCACTATTTCTTGGAATCCTCTCTGCGGCACACACTACGCAGTTGGCCTGGCCGATGACAAGAAAAATGATGCATTCCAGAAGACGTCATTTTCCAGGATGCTTTCAAGAATTGGCTGCGTTAGTGTGAGATTAGATTAGATTAGATTAGATATCATTCATTGCAATTTATTCGAGTTTATTTAATTTTCATATTATTTTGTGTCATTTCATTTGATTTTTTTTTTTTTATTTTTTTTTT
Organism: Aedes koreicus; assembly: GCA_024533555.2. NCBI lineage: Eukaryota > Metazoa > Arthropoda > Insecta > Diptera > Culicidae > Aedes > Aedes koreicus. Next base: position 24,492 of record JAHHFK020004230.1, read on the forward strand.
AATATTTTTTATTTTTATTAAATAAAATAAATTTAAATTTAAAAATAAAAAAAAAAAAAAAAAAAAAAAGTTACAAGGTATTAAAATTTCATTTAAAACTATCATATGTTATTCAAATATATTAATTTTGTCATATATAATTAATTTCAGCAACTAATTTTAGTAATTTGTGACGGTTAGTAAAATTAACATAAGAGTAATGAAGGCTTCAATTTCTACCATAGAGCATAAGAGAAACAAGAGTGTTTGCACATTGTTAAGTAGTTTATCAATAAAGTGTGTGTAGAATCGTCATCCACATAAAAAGTACATTCATTTTTCGATGAGAAAGGATAGATTTTGTGAAATTGTCCTAGTGGTAATGATCTTCCGGACCATATATGGCTAGGAATCAGATCCGATTAGTAAACTAGTTTAAATATATGATCGTTCTCGCAGAAAGTTTGGAGAATAATAAATTTGCATCACAAAATTGTCATTATCGTTGACATATATATATATATATATATATATATATATATATATATATATATATATATATATATATATATATATATATATATATATATATATATATATATATATATATATATATATATATATATATATATATATATATATATATATATATATATATATATATATATATATATATATATATATATATATATATATATATATATATATATATATATATATATATATATATATTATTTTTCTTTTAAAAGAATTTCATTTAGTAAGATAAAATTTATTTGTTTGGTTTTTTTTGTTGATTGGATTGGATTTCTTTAAATTTGTTTTATTTTATAATACTTTAGATTATTTTATTTTATTTTATTTTGTTTATTCTATTTATTTCAATTTATTTCATGTCAGTAAACCTTATTTAGTTTTTTTTTATTGTATACATTAATAATATTTTCTTCTATTTCATATCATTGTATTGTATTTCATTTTATTTAAGCTTATTTTTTTAATTCATTGTTTTTTTTTATTCTTTGATTATCGAGATTTTTAGACCTGGGCTGGTTCATCTCCCGTCGTAGTCACTCAAATGCCTTTTTGGGTATTTTCGTAGCTTGTCCGGGGGAGAGATTCCACTACACCGGAGTAACCCCTATTTCATTGTGTTAAATTTTATGAAACTCTATTTTTTAATTAATTATCATATTGATTGATTTCGTTTTATTTTATTTCATTATATTAAATTTATTTGATTTAATTTGACTTGATTTGATTTGGTTTTTTTGTTCTGATTCTATGTGATTTTATTTTATTTTGTTTTATTTTTTTATTCTATTATTTTTATAATACTTAAATAAATTTTACTTAGTGATATTTTTATATTTTTTTATTTTATTAAATTTTATTCCACTTTTTTTGTTGTAGAATTTTATCATATAACATATAACATTAGTTTATATGATTTTATTTAAGTTTATTTTATTTTATTTTTTTTATTCTCTTATATTCTTATTAGATACAACAGAAATATACCAAAATCATTAAAACTAAATAAACAAAATAAAATCAAATCGAATGCAATCAAATTGAATTACTTGACTTCTTTCCAGTGATTCAAAAACGATCTTGAGCTTCCAGATCTACAGACAAATTTGTATTTGTTGACTTTCATTTTCATTTTCATTTTCATTTTCATTTTGCAGCGTTTGGTGGGGCAATGAGAGCGCAAGACTATCCAAAGCCGAGGGTTAGGGAGGGGTAATGGCGAACTGGTCTGTGCGGACTACTTGAATGCCATGGGAGGTGATAAGGATTAGGTTGGGGTAAGGGGTTTGTAGTGTTTTTTGGATTAAGATGGCCGCGTTGCTACAAAACGATCTGAAATGTTTAATTTGTTTGTGATTTGAAACTAGTAGTGACTGTAATATAACTTTTTCATCTTAAGTAAGATGAATGTTTTTGATAGTTTGACAGTTTTGATTTCGCATATACTTATCTTTGTGTGCTGTCTTTGATTTTTTCGAGGATGCTCCACGGGTACTTTTTCTTGAAATGATCACTTCCTTGTCAAAACCGCATGTAGCCTAGGGCTGAGCAGGTCCTTCGCACTTCAATCGATCCATTTCACAGCCGTTCTCGATGATGAAGTCAATAAGAAAAGAATAGAGAAGAGGGTGTTAGTATTTCATAGTATGCAGGGCGTAGGTGAGAGATTATTGGTGATATTTTCACGACGATATTTTCGTTTCTCTGACTAATTTCTAACCGAATTCCGAATTCCTAACCTAACAAAACTTGAACAGCATGAACCAGAAGTGATGATGTTTGAATCATAAAGGATTTAAAAAAAAAATACTGAATTAAATTTAGACAACAACATTTTAAATACTAGCCTACTCTCTATCTTTGGATTTAGTTACCATCCCTATCCTAAATTTAACAATATTTCAAATCACTGACTAACTAATCTGACATTTGGAAAAGAACAGTTCTATTTCCTATCTAGTTTTTTTTTTTTCTATTTATTTATTGTCTGGTATGGAGGATACATGCTATAAACTACATGGAAAGGTAACGATAAAATAAAAAGAAGGACTAGCAACCCCCATCCAACCCCAACCAAATCCATCGCCTATCCCGACAGACACGCGCATCCCGTCCACAATGCGCAGCCCCCCCCCCAGCGTCGTGCACCAATACTCGAGAGTCGATATTAGTACACGACACTGAAGAAGTCCGCGCACCGTAGATGAAACACGCGTATCCGTCAAGACAAGTAACAAATGTAGTTGGGATCAAACGGAAACTACCAATTCCTCCTCTAATTTTCCAGTTACAGGTATTCCACTAAAAAGCTCACACTTTCCAGGATTCAAACATGGAAAGGTTTATTCTTTTGTTTCCAATGGTGTTCCCTAAGCGGACCCTCCGCGTCCTATCTCTTATATACATGCTTGTCATCGTCAGTCTCAAGTAACACTTTTCTATGACTATGTGCTTTATTTTGAACAGTCAGATAATTACCCTGATCAAAACATTCACCCCTTTCGAAAATGTTGCAATTACATTTAGTTATTATACCATGAACAAACAAATTTCGGTTATTCATTCCATAACAAAAATGGATGAATAACAACATAAGTTGTCAATAAAATGAAAAGTGTACTTTTAGTCGTTTCCCTTAGATTGATAGTAAGAAGTCTAAGAGTGAATTGCGGCATAGCCCGCCAGTATCACACCTGATGTTAGTGCCTTTATATAAACGTTCTACGACGTGGCAGTGAAAAAATGATAAGAAAATGTGATACTTTCACTACTGGTCAAATTCTTGGTCTCACATGCATGTTTATAGCATGAGATAAGCCCTCTCACCGTCGACAAGGTGACAAATTTGACCTACGAGAGGGAAATTTGTATTTGTTGACTTCGCTCTAATTTCCACATCCACACACCATTTTTTCGTACACTTTTAAAATGTACTTGACAACTGTCTACCCTTCACTCCCGAACACGATGTAGTGGTGATCATTTTTTATTCTGACTTGATAAGTCAAGATTGTGTTGAGATAATGTAAATTTCAGGCGTTCAAGACGATTCATACAATTATATTTTATCGATTGCAAATTTGAATTCAAGCTGGGAGATTGTTATGAACGTGATATCAATTTTCTAGAAGGCAATTATTTTTGCTATTACCGGCATTTTAAATTGACTAATGCAATCAGATGAAGGCTCAGATAACATCATAATAATCTTCAGATTTTTTCCCTCTAGTAATTTCCACTTATTTATACTATTTTTCGATAGTTCATTGACAAAAAAAATCATTTTTAGTCTTAAGTGTTCAGACTTCTTCAATGTGACAGCGACTATTAGGCGAGAATTTGAGTAAGACTTTGAAAAAATCTGCTCTTTGAATGGAATTGAATTGAATTTTGTGTATTCATTTTTCTTGAATTTTTGTTTAAATTTGATTTCATCCAATTTAAATTCACAGGTTTAATTGATTGCATGAATTTTTATTGGATTATGCTGATTTTTATTGAATGCCACCGAAATTTATTAGCGAGATTAAAATGTTTGTACATTAAACAGCAAATGATTAATATTTTATCCATGGTATGTATATATTCGAATGTTATTGAATATTCATGAGATTAAGTAAATTCCAATAAATGTGTTTAGTTCAAGTCATTTAAATTATACCTAGACGACTTAGACTTTATACAGTTTTAAAAAATCTAAGTTCATCTCTATAAATTTTATAAAATTTGAACAAATTTATAATTTTCAATTTTATTGTATTGAATTTATTTGTGTTCTATTGATTTTTTTTTTTTTTTTTTGAATGTTATGAAGCTTCATTGTTTTTTTTTAATAATTATTTTCGTTTTATTGAATTTTTATAATACTGCATCATTTATTTCATTTATTTCTCGATAATTTCTCATTCATTCGATTTACTGCTCATTCATTTGATTCATTTCGTAGAACACTGACTTTCAAATTAATTCCGCATCAAGCTCACTCCCGTCAGCAGATAATTGCAAATCCTTTAACACAAAACCCTGCAAATGCAAGAATAATTTCCTGTTTCGTTCAGGTTCGCATGTTCCAATCCTTTCAAATTTCAGCCTCATACCCATTTCCAGCTTAATCTACAAACACCATGTGTGTGTTTTATTAATACACGTCACCAAGAGGTATTAGTAGAGGCATCAAGTTTAAAATTATTGCTACAACGCTTTCTGCCAGTTTCATATAATCCACGCTCATATACGTACGCAAGAGCGTAAGGCAGACATGCCAGCATGGATAGCTAACCATGGTGCTGTCAGGATGCAGTAGCATGGCATAACTAGGATCATACAAGGTTTTGCAAACCCCGCAACGCCTCCCGAAACACCAACAACCAAGGACAACAATTAATGGCACTTCTGCTGTCCTTGTCGTATGCAACCGGGAAGCTGGTAAAGTGATCCCCAACAATCAACACCTTCTCTGAACTGTTTCGGTTCTGGTAGCGTACAAAAGCGGTACTAACCACCCGCTTCTCCCTGCCGAAGGTTTGAATTCCAACCCCTTTCTCGGTTTTCTGACGCTGCGGACGGCTGCTGATAAACCGAAGGCGATGCGTTACTCGCGTGTCCTTGATCTAATGGCTTCGTGGTCGTCCCGGGTTAACCTCCTCGTCTTGCCATTCACAGCAGCAGCATGGTGGTCTCCAGTTTTATGACAATATACAGGCAAAATGGGCTCGCCTTTCACTTGACGGATGGACGGGCTCATTATCATAGAAATTAAATAATGGCGCTAGGAAATTAATGGAAAATTATTACCCAGTCTCATTTTCCTCCGAACAAAAGAAGGAAAAATGGTGTTGCGTGGATTTGCAATGCAGTTCAAGGTTGCCGAGATGGGAGAGCCCAGCTGCTGTTAATCATTTCACATTTGATAAAGATACGCCAAGGTTGCTAATAAATAAAATACGTGGTGATAGCCTTTCAGTTCGTTCTCTATTATTCACCTTGAAAACTACTCGGAAGGGTTTAAATGGGTAATTAGAAGAAAGAAAAAAAAAACATTTGAAAACGCATAAAACTACGCAATCGATCTTTTCGTTCGAGCAAACTGCTCCATTGACTCTCAAAAGCCTTTCTGCATCGTCAAAGGGAAAAAGGTGCATAGACAGTTGCACATTTCCAGGCCGACCCGCAGAGTGAATGAATAATGCCCGCAGGATCTATAAATATCCCAAGTGTTAAAATCACATCTCGCTGTCTAAGAATCGCTACATAAAATTGTCAGCATCAATCCACCTGCATCTGCAAGATGGAAAGTGTAGGTACCGACCCAGCTGGTTGTCCAACCAAGCGCAGACAGGAGGTCACACTCCAGTCACGTCCGTGTTTAAATGAATGAAAAGCCATTTTCCCGTCACTTGTGGAGAAAAACTGCGCCATTGTCGTCCACATTGTCACATCTCTGAGTGCTGTGCAGTGAATCGGGTGCCCACTAGATGTAGCTGAGATACCACATTGTACTGCTCCCAGTACACTACATTAAACTACACTGCATTGTATGCGTTGCCAACCTTTTGACCCATCCCGAAAGCTTACATCCGTAGCTCTTTGGGACGTTCTGTCATATAAAGATGGCAATGCAAGAAGAAAAAACGACCGTAAAATCTCGGTCCTCTCGGAAACGAAGTGCTCGAAAAGTTATCCCTTTAGAGGCAAGTTCGCTTGATGAGAGTTAATGCAGTAGGTGAATGTAAGTAACCTCCATGAAAGTGGGAGGTTTTAAAAACGGTTAAATTTTCCGAAACACACGAATGAGAATCAATTATTCTGATAAAAGTTTGTAAATTAAAAATTCAGAAATATGAGCACAGAGTGCTGAAATTATTTGATTATACGCTAAAATTGATCAAATTATTCGAGCAGTTTACTACTAAGGAAATATTTTGAAAAATGTTCACTCAGAACCTCAACTATAGACTGTTCCAGAAAGTACAAGCACACTTTCAAAATAACAAAAAAGTCATGTTAGTTTTAGTTTTAATAACTTTATTTGGCAAATCATATTTGTATTTGTGTTTTATATGATATTTTACTCTCGTTTAATCAAAATATTTTATCATAGCCAAGACTCCTAACTTTTCCTCGAACATGACCTATTAGCTTCTGCACAGTGGTACTTCCCACCATTTTGACCACTTTTGGCCAATCTTTTTTAAAATTTTTGATGTCATCCGCTAGTTTTATGAATTTTCGAAGCTTTGCTTTGGTTAAAGCCCAAAAAATCTCGATTGGCCGTGCCTCCGGGCATTTCGGCGGATTCATGTCTTTTGGCATGAAACATACATTTTGACTTTTGTACCATTCTAAAGTGTCCTTTGCGTAATGACATGACGCCAAATCAGGCCAAAACACTACTTGACCTTCGTGCTGCCTGATCATCGGCAATAATCGCTTCTGGAGACATTCCTTAACGTATTTCTGAGTGTTCATCGTCTCCGTTGTGATGTACGGACTAGATGATTTACCACACTCGCATATTGCCTGCCAAACCATAACCTTCTTACCGAATTTTTCGGTAAAAATTGCCTTCTCCGTTTCGGGGATGTCTTTGTCTTCGCTTACAGTATAGAATTGTGGTCCGGGAAGCGTTTTGTAGTCTAGTTTCACATACGTTTCATCGTCCATTATTATACACCCAAAATTTCTACACAATAACGAATCGTAGAGTTTGCGGGCCATGTCTCCAGAAGCGATTATTGCCAAGTCTTTCTTTGGCACGCATCGATATCCGGACTAACAGGACGGGATTTCCGACCACTCTTCGGCGCATCTTCAAACGTACACAGTTCTCTATATTTTCGAATCGCAGATCGTACCGCTCCGACGCTTACACCCTCTTCCTTGGGGTTAGACTGCGCATTTTGATAGGTAACACAAAACTGAGCACTTTTTTGATGCCATGTCATTCAAAAATGTGCAAACAAAATGACGCAGCTAAAACATGTTGAAATATTTCATTATATTCAAAGTGAACGTTAGTATAAGCTGTGTTTATACTTTCTGGAACAGTCGTTAAATGAGTACTCAAATAAAAATTTTAACTGCCCTAAAATTTTAGTATGTTATTTCTGAACTGCTTGACAGTATGATTAATGCATTATGTTTCTTTTTTTGACTCAATATACCGAGGTAAATAGTTTCAGTATATAGTCCGCGATTGCCATCTTAATTTCGATTTAAACGATCTTTACGCAAGGTAATTTTTTAATAACGCAGGAAATCTGATTTGAACCGAGTTGAACCAATAATAAGGATGCTATTGGGGCCACTCACAAAGTGTGATGGTGGTTTTCCGTTAGGAAAACAAGGTTAATTTTATTCTAGCATTCCCTTTATGTGCATTAGATAACGCAGAAAATTCAATGTTTCTTTTTATCTGTGTATTTTCATAATACAGAAGGAACTTAATGAAAATGTCTCGAAAAACTGGTTTCACGATTACATAAGAAACAATCGTACGAAGAAAATTTAAAACACGTTTCTCTCGGCTGGCTGATTTGTGCTGTAGAACCGACTTGCGATAAGTGGCAGTGCTTGCTATGGTTGCTTAGTATAAGTGAGATAGGGGTGTCATTTTCCTGGGCTTTGTTCAATCAAGATAAAACACATTAGCAGCTGGTTTCTCGAGATATTTTTCAATGCTAAGTCTCAACAACTTCGTGCCGGAATAAGATGACGTATTTTCGCTCCCTGCGTTGACAGAATTTTATGTACAAAATTGTCGAGCCAAATTACTAGATGCCTACATGAGTTGAAAGTTGTTGAATGATACAAACTAGCCTTAATGTAATTTACGATTCTTTCCACTCGCCAGCACGTGGTATTATTGTTGTTTCTCAATAAAGTATTCATTTCTAACTGAATAGTTTTCCTCAAGAATGACTAAAAATTATGACAAACGTGACAATCGATCACCACATTGTTTATTGTTTCAAAATTCTGCTTAGAAACCGAGGAAGGGAGAAAGCACAAACACAAACCAGCATGCCAGCTGTGAGCTGTCCTCCTCGCGCTCTTCGCATTCATTAGGCTTTTTGGCGTTTAATCACCATTCCCTTTCTGGCACATGCAGAGGAATGATGGTTTGTTTTCCTCCAAATTATTTTCCTTCTTGCTTGCACTCCTTCGATCTGAATGCCTCCATAGTGTGCGTGCGTTAAACGTCACCAAGCCTAATAGGCTAACTAGATCCATTACCACCCTCTGTACTTACCGTGGTCAAAACCGATTTCTCACAATTAGTTTACTGATGCTGTGATGTGTTAGTCCTCTGCAAAGGTACCATTATCACAACGTATTCAATAACATTGTCCTCTTTGATACTCCGTATTTTTCTATCCTGTCATTTCAAGCTTATTGCCTAAGACAATTAATTTATTACCTATCCTCAACTTCTACTTATTACCTGTGTTCTTAGCCCACTTTCACAGCTATTAGTTAAACGTTTTCGATGCCAGGCACAATTTTCGATTTAGTATGATCGTGTAGCAAGTACAATCATACCTTATGCCCAAGGAGTCGAGAATTTTTTCTTTGCAAAAAAATCCTAGACCAGACCGGGAATCAAATCCAGCCACCTGCAACCTGGTTTTACTTTGAAGCTGTGCCTTTACCAACTGAGCTAAGGGAGGTATTTGCACGGACACCCATCCGGCATTCCGAATCTTTGTGCAATTTCCAGTTTGGAGCAATCCCCGAGCATCTTGACAGATGGGCTTAGTTTTACGTGGCCATCTACAAATTGTATATGTCTCTACCGTGTATAAACAAAAGGGCTATCCATTCTCGATACTACCGCTTTTGAGCTTTCAAATCTAGAGCAAATTTTCAAAAGGTCGTAAGTAACAATATAAATAAAAATGATGTTTTTACACGGGATGATAGCTCGGGTACTCCTCAATATGAATTATACACAACATAATATGAATTGCAGCGAATTATCGCCCAAAACTTTTCGATCGGACGAAGTTCTGGTGTATTTGGCGGGTTTGCCTCCTTCGGGACCACATTAACGCCCTTCGCTTCGTACCAATCCATTACAGGCTTGGCGTAATGGCACGAAGCGAGATCCGGCCAGAACAGCGTGGAACAACGGTGAGAGTCGAGGAAGGGCAGCAAGCGCTTCTGCAAGCATCGCGAGCAAAGGATTATACCAAATTGATAACAAGTTCTAATACCAGGTTATCATTTTTTGATCACTGAATATGTTATCATTGAGGCTGAATAAACAGCCAAAATAACAGAATGAATAACAAAAAAAATACTCGTTGAATATCATAACAATAACTTATTTTGTTATCACTGCGAACAACTTGATAACAAATCCTGTATTCTAAGCAAAATTATTGAAATAGTTTCAAATTATGTTATCAATTTGAAATCAAATTCTCATGCTAATAACTGAAAAAAATATTTTGATTAAAAGCAAAATTTCTTGTTCAAATATGCTGGAAATATTTATAGTTTTACAATTCAACTTATAACGTTCATAAAAAATAGCGATAACAGCGGAAATCAGAACGATAACTGGGATAACAGAACTTGTTACTTATATGATATCAGCGTGTTATTTTCCTTTGCTAGGGATTCCTCTCGATAAATCTGCCCGTTTATTGTACCGGTTGTAACGAACGGCTTGCTGTACCGTCCGCACTCGCAGATCGCTTGCCACAACAGGTACTTCTTCGCGAATTTGTCCATTTTTCTCTTCCGGAACTTTTCCGGAACCTCCATGCGGGGCGTACCGACAAAAAACTCGAGGCCGGGGATTTGTTTGGTGTCCGCCTTGATATATGTCTCGTCGTCCATGACGAGACTGCCTGGCTTGACCAGCCACTCACGGTACAGCTTCCGTGCACGCAATGTGGCCACCGTGTTTTGCTTGTCAGTCCGGTTTGGCGCCTTCCTGACCTTAAAAACACATGGCCCAGCCCGCTTCATGGTCTGCTGGACGAACCACTTCGATGAATCGACCTTTTAGGCCACGTCTCGGGTGGACAGGTTCGGGTTATTCATAAAGTACTGCCTTATCTTCCGCGCCCTCTCTGGGTATTCCGTTTTCGGGTTTCGGCCGCTTCCAGCGCGCCGCTCGATGGTCTTCGTCTCCTGGAACATCTTCACAACCCAAAATTTCATTACGCGATAAAAAGTTACACCCAAAACAAAGTGTCGCCTTTTTTCCGAGTCCAATCTTTATTTTGCGACACGACGTAACGAACCCGGCAGATGTTACGTGATAACTTTCCGAGCGACTTATAATGAGGTCGTATTTTCCTTAGCTGAAGGTAAATTACTTTAAATTGAATTTATCAAATAAATCGATTTGGAATTCAACTAAATGGAATTTTTTATTGATGAAAAGCTTAACCTTGCTTAACTTTGTTGGTTCCACATATTTGCTTCAAATATTATAGCTTGGTTCAAAAATAGAAATTGAAACTAATTTCCAAAACTTGTACATTGATTTTCTTGACGATAGTAATATGTTACTTACGACCTATTGAAAATTTGCTCTAGAAATACTTTTTTCGTTTCTTTATGTGTGGATGTTACAAATAGTGTAAGAACAAATTTTTATTGAGGCGAAATGTTTATGTGGCTTTCCTTCCATTAATTTGATTTCAATTGTATTGAATATAAATCATTATTACATGAGAACGGGAATGAAGGAAAGTGAAATAGAGAGAGAAAAGAGAGAGATATAAAGAATACAGAAGAGGAGATTATTTTTATTTGATGTAGGTATGAGTTTCTCTTTTATTTGATGGATTGGACTTACACTTCTCTCAGCACCAAGTATAAAACTTGATGAAATTTATTGACCTCCCTGTTTCAATCACACAACGATGAAAAAAATAAACTCAATCCATCATGAAAAAGAAACGAGAGCAAACTCTAATGCTACCATTGCTCCACGGAGAAAAAACAGTCCCGTTTGAAACAACAAACTTGTTTGTTGACATCCAAACTAAAAAACTAGTTGTTATAAACCAACTTTTTTCTTTCGAAACAAACCGACAGGTTGGTTGTTTGTACCTAAGGATATTACCGCAATACAACACAAATTATGGATGCTCTAAACAACATGTTTGTGGTTTCCACCTTTTTTTTTTTTTTTTGTTTGCGTCGGCCTATTTTGTCACATGGTGACAATCACTGACGCCAGGAAGACGACTCCACCACCTGGACCCTACCTAACGACTCATGAATATGAGCCGGGACCAACGGCTTTACTTCCCTTCCGAAGGAAGACGTGACCAGATTTTTTCGCCTCAGAAAAACCACCGACGTCGACTGGGATTGAACCCAGACCCACTGGGATGCCAAGTAGCAGTCACGCTTACCACTACACCACCGACGCCGGCGTGGTTTCCACCTTGAAAGAGGTTAATTATTACCGAAACACAGTTTGCGTTGACTCAGAGGAACAAATTTAAATTTTAGATTGGTTCTACCAAAGCGGCGATTAAATCAAACTGATATTTGGTTTATAAATATTTTTGGTTTATAAGGCCGTTTTCAACGGTGTTCTATTATTTTGGTCTAGTTTTATAACAGTTCCAAAAATATAGACCAACAAAAATAGATCAACTATTTTCCATTTTCACCGCCATTGTTCTAAATTTGATGTGATGACGTTCGTGTGTTTTGTTTTGGAATTTCACCTGCTTCGTTGCACTCGGTTGGTGTTAATTCAGCTCGTTCGACTTTTCGAAATGATTCTAAACAGCTTCCGAGCACCAAGAGTCAAAAGGTGCTAGTTTATCCCGATCTTTTCCTCTCGATTCTTGCTGGTGCTGGGAGAATATTAAGATGCGCGATTTTACCAATAAGTAAGTCTTTTGTACCCAACAGTATGTTAACATGATTATACCCAACGTTGGCTTCCCACACTAACCTGCTCCGTTGGGTACTTTTTTCTAAGCGTTTACGTGCCGTTTCATGGTAGACGATGTAGAGAGTTTCCTTCTTGCTTAATCAGTCAAAAATGTAAATTAATTTCCACGGATATTTCCTTTTTACGAGGAAGCTTTCAATTGCGTAGTTATGATGTTTGACTGGATGAAAGTACGGCACTAGCTGACATAAACCATCGGTAATGTTCTGGGTAATCTGCGACCCCAGTTCAACTCTGTTTTGACAACTATCTCAGGCTCGAATAAAGCACTCCGACCGATTGAAAACCCTGAGTTGAAATTCCATTGCGAATACCTCTTCCGGCACCGCCTTTAGTTCTGACTTTTAGCTGTGCCTAAATTTGTTTTTGCCTCGTAACTCCGAATTTCGAAAACATACAGGTTTCCTACGACAGGACTTTCTACAAGCTACAATGCAAAATGTTTGCGTTTCTCAGTCAGTTGAGCATCGCATCATTAAGCACTACACTTGTCCGGGAAGAAAATATTAAACGTAAACGAACTTCCATGGTTTCTCGCAGATGATCATCACAAACGCATCAGAATATATTCCATCAGTTTCGCGAAACGCTACAACAACTTGTCCACCGTTGTTTGGCATGGTCCTACCCACCGCGTTGATGCCCTTTGCCGCCTTCTCCCGGGCACAGTTCACCTAGCTATTGAAGTTCAGCCTTTCATCACTCCTTTCGAAGCAATGACATTTTGCATTCGCTGACCAAAAGTACCTCCGTTTTGCGGTCTGCAGGGCACCCCCACACCTGTCTCCGCCAGCCTGTTATCGCAAATTCGATGTCATCCGCAAAACCAACGGTCACTACGCCAACATCAATGCACTGTTGTACATTCCGATCTAGAGGATGTGACCTTACGAAAATTTCGTCTTGATCATCAACGTTGTCTGCCCCATAGCTGTATCGTAAACCAACACCCGATTCTTGAAGTAACTCTCAGCAAAGGAAGTGATACACGTTTTGCCGTGCTGAAAAATCTCAAATATTCCGCACTCAAGCTCGCGCAACCCCTAAAAGGCGCATCAGTATCACCAGCCTTTTTTAGGCTTTTAAGCTGATTGCGCAAGGCGCGAATGTATGGATTTTTTCAGCTTAGCGCTTATGTCACTCTTCCTCTTCTGTTCTTATTTCAATTTACCCCAAGGAGTGCAATCTTGTGGTGCTAGTTGAATGCTTCAAATACTTTTCTTCATATTCCTTCATATTCCTCCCTAGTGCCCAAAACTCAATATATGGGAAATACAACTTTTTGGGGAAGACTCACGTAACTTGAAGAAAATATTTGTAACTAAAACCATGCATTATAAAATCTAATATATAATCTCACACTAACGCAGCCTATTCTTGGAAGCATCCTGGAAAATGACGACTTCTTGAATGCATATTTTTTCTTGTCACCGGCGTAGCATGTTTCGCAGAGAGGACTCCAAGAAATAGAGCAATTCCAGAAAGAGTGTCTGAAATCGCTCTACTACTAAAAATTAAGGAAAGGAAGAAAACGTGGACCTCCCGTACCAAACGGTTTTATTTAGAGTTGAATAATGTGATAATTTGTATTTTATCACTGGGAGCATGGATGCTAGAGAGATTAGTTTATGCTCCTTTTGCCTGTGGGTGGACTTTTGGCATTTGAAACAAAAGTCTGGCAATAATTTGCCAAGAATCCTGGTGAGTGTGAGTTTTTAAGTGGACTACCTGTAAGGGTTCGACTATTAGTACACGACACTGAAGAAGTCTGCTCATTGTAGATGAAATACGCGTATCTGTCAAGATAAGCAATAAAGGTAGTTGTGATTGAATGCAAATTACTAATCTTTCTTCTCTTTTCCTAGTTAATTGGCCAATGTTATAGCGCCTTATCTCGCTTAATTTGTGCTTTGGAGCAAAAATCATGCCTGATAAAAATAAACAAAGCTGTGAAAGCACAGTAGGCTTGTTTTTACAACCTTTTATAGCAGTAACAATATGTGCTTAGGTATGTATAAATATATACTGTAAAAAATAATCATAGGAATTGATCACTTCCGCTAAAAGTTGTCCCTTCCTTTTCAACTTACCCTTAATGATCGTAAGACTTTAGCCATGTTCGGAAAACTTCATCAATCATCAATGAACTTCCCATAAAAGTTCACAGAAATTCTTCAAATTACGTATAGCTACTGCAAAGTTCAATTTTTTGCAAATTTTGAACTTACATATTTCTCAAAACATCAGTACAGTTCAAAGAACTTCAGTATAGCTCTCAGAATTCCACCAATGCAAGCAGAACTTCTGCAAAGTTAGCAAAAAACTATGATTAAGTTCAATGAGCTTTAGGAATAAAGGAGAACTTGAGCAAAGTCAGTAATATTGTAGGTCATATTTCAACAACGTACACCGCTGAAAACATACTATCCGAAAAACGAGCGAGCGATTGACGTTGTTGTGCACTTTGCCCTTGTTGTTGTTTTACACCGTTTTATCCAGCTGCTAAAACAAATTTGGAACGCGTTGGATACCGTTCTAAATTCGGCATAAAATAAAACAAAGCGTATGGCAGTTTTATTATTTTTACATCGAAACTGTTCGAAAATGAAATTAAGAACGCACCAGTGAAAATGGAAAATTTCGTTTGGTCTATTTAATTGTCAAAATTTAGAATAGACCGCGACCGTTGAAAACGGCCTAAAGGATATAAATAAAAAAAGTATCGTAGGGGGAGGATTATTAGAATTGGTTCACTGTTGTAGAACCCCTTGGTCCGAAGTACACCTTGAAGCCAGCACCTAACTATACATATTTGCGCCTTTGTTTTGATTTGCTGTGTTATTTTGAGAGAATATTTGAGAGTGTGTTCGTGTGAGTTTATTATGAGGGGTGTATTATTAAGCTTGGGACCGAGCTTGGGACCGATGTGCTAGTACTGACTGAGCCAAGAAAAAAATCGTATTTGTTCGGGACCTACTGGTCTTAAGCTTGTATTACACTGTTTGTCCAATAGCCAAATATTTGTCATAGGCAGATAGGCATCTGACAAACATCTATGATATCTGTCAGCTGTCTAGCTGCCTATGCCAAATATTTGGCTATTGGACAAACAGTGTAATACAAGCTTTAGAGTTAGTCTGTGCTACTACACTTTAAAATGGTGCATTATACTTCTCAATGTGTCACGCTCTGAAACCTTCAGCACAATGGAAAGCCACCGAATTAGTCTAAGTCTCGAGTGTGTTTATGCTTCTATAGGGTAGGGAACGGCTTAATCAGGGGTCACTATTTTAATCAGTTGTTAGGAAATAGGTCTATAACTCCTACATTTTCCAAATTATTTCACTTTTAATGATACAATCATAAGCTTCATCTATTAGGCCAATGATTCGGTATATGAATCATGATTGATTACCAATTTATTACTGTCATTTTGAAGATTTAAAATACATCATCTAGAAACCATCAGTTTCTTACCTGCTGAAAAAGTTCGCTCAAATGTTGCCTTTGTGTATTTTGCATTTGCATCGCGTGTACCGGAGAGCATGTCTTTATCAGATCTCTCTCACAACTAGGCTTGTTGCCAGCATGTGATGTTGAACATTGAGTTAAATTTATTACATATTTAGATGATCTGAAATCGCTATTTATTTCATGTTTCTTCCCGTCATTGGAGGTTGATCTATGCTTAGGATTATATTGTCCATCATCTGGCACTATCATTTGCAATAAAAAATATGTTTTGGAGCTGTCCAATAGTACCCAACGATAAATAATGCTTCGCTGTTGAGCGGCAGCTATGGCATCACTGTTGCTTTTGAGAGAGCCCATGTTTCTTCTCTTCTTTGTTAACCATGGATATAGCGCACCGGTAATGTAACGTGAAGCCTGCTGTCTCTTGCATTTGTTTGTTTTTAAACGAAGCATCCCGTTTGTCGCCACAGTCGCGTTGGCTGACTTTTGCGTGAGAGTAAATGAAATAAGAAGTACACATTGCCAATCTAAAGATCAATGACAAACTAAAAGTTTGGTCGTGTACGTCTGTCTCATAACCTGCTAGGAGACGAGTTTGTGATCGTAGCAATCGACATGTTTTGGTTGATTGTTTTCGAGAGCGGATGGGTAAAACGAAGGAGCGGGTTGAAGAAATTGACGTTTGCAGCAAATCGTGAACTGGCCTATTTAACTTCGCCTTCGCACACATGCACAGAATCGCACTCATACAATATTGTTAGTTTATGTACATATTGAGGAGCTTAATAAAACATTTTTTTAATCGGAAAACAATCCGCATGCGTTTAAAAAGTCCCTGCAATTGGGAACTTTGTTCCATGGCTATGAAATTTTCTGAGCCTAATGCTCGTTGCTGAAGGTATGTTCCGATAGATCAGACGTAAGCAGAGGGAATAATGTCCGAATATTGGCAGTTCTAATTATAGATTACATACAGCTTCATCAAATGTCTCAGGTGCTGACTAAACTGCTCAAAACCTGTCCCGTACCCTATATTCTCTGTAAGAAAGGTAAAAATTTAACATTTAGGAAAAATTACAACATATCGTCCGCATTATATTCATCTAGTACGGATATGAGCTCCACAGCATTAAAAATAATAGTCGATGTAAATACGTTCAATTGATAATTTGTTCTAGGATTAATTCGATTTGATAGAACCAGTGAGCCAAGATTATCGGGGTACATTGACTTTACTCTGGAGCTGTCAAGTTGTTACCGGGTTGGTTTGGAGTCACTCTCACTCTTGTAAGCACAACACCGCATAAATTACTCACGACGTATAAAAGCTTTCTAACAAGCTTAATATTCATGACTAGCGTGACCCAAAAAAAAATCAGAAACATTTTCCCCGCAGTTAAAGTTTTTAAATTTCCCAGTTACATTATCCCTCGTCTCTTGTACATGAAACTTCAACCGCCGAGTTCCATCATTTTTCGGCTCCATTTCTGCATCCTCCCCTTCATTTGTAAGTATAATTCTGTTCATTCTATCAAACCGGAACGCCTTTCAATGTTCACGGCAAGTGCAACGCAGTTTTAAAACAAATTCAAATGTCGTTTTTATACTTGAATATTTTGCATCCCAAAGGGATGGCACAATTTCCGAACACCAACCACTGCTATTCATCGTCACTTCTAGAATAACGGTGCAGCATTGTTGCCGTCCTTTTTTGGTATCGTTTGCTCGTGAACAAGGCGGTTCCCGATAGTTTTCCCTCTTTTGTGTTTTCAAATGCAACTCGGAAAATGACAACTTGCATTGTGCTCCGAATAGCAGTTTTTTTTTCTTTTCTTTTTATGACTCGCGAAACATAGGTCATAAATCTAACACCCCTAAGATCTGCACAAAATATATACACAGAGCAAGCGCGACTGCCCACAGCAGTCGCGGGATCCACAATCCTTTCTCCATCGGACAGGGACAGGACACTTGCCCCGACAGGCATAAATGCAATATTTTCGCATTTCTTTCCAGCTGTCACGTTCCACGCGGGGATTCATTTTCATACGACACCGCACGGAGGGAAGATCCCATACGAACAGTGTCCCAAATTGTGTTTGGTAGTTAAAAATTGATTAGGGAAGGGTTTAGAAAGAATGTTTATATTTGAATCTAGTGAAGTGAAACTTTGAAAATTTTAGGCAAAGGTTCAGTTTGATGAAATTCCACATTTCAAACATTTAAACATTTTAGTAACGGTTATGCAGAAAGAATTATATCTGATTGTTTCGTTTGCTCAACAATCAATAGGAAACTAGCGATTAGAAATTGGCTCACTGCTTTAGAATCTCATTAGTCACCAGAGAGTACCCCATTCTTTTCGTTTACGATACTAGAATCTTTGTCTTTGTTTTGATTCGCTATGTTATTTTGATAGAACATTTGAAGAGTTGTGTTTTGTTTTGAGGGGTGATTCATTTAGCTTGGGAGCGATGTGCTAGTGCTTCCTAAACCAAAATAATTAAACATTTTCTTCTTGGCCAGTTTGCTCTAGTGATGGCACCTAACTTAACGAACTGTATCTACAGCAGTTTTACTTACGACGAGCCAGAAAGCGAATGGAGCACAAATAAGGCTTTTAAAAGAGGTGAAGAGATATTCTCTAACCTTAAATGGTAAAAACCCGCACAAAAATGGCGATCAATTTGATTCAAAACTAAAATAGAAATTGACGAGTTGAGCAAACGACTTACAAAGCCTGTTACTCAACGTTTGGAAGAAGCTGAAGATAAAGAAACTCCAAAATTTTGTTAATTAATGATTTCCATGCAAGAGTAAAATTTCTTTTCTTTTTAAACTGTGCTTTATTTTTCTATCCAATTAGCATTGACGTTTACACACCTCGAACCACCTGAATTCGTAATTCACCCTTGTACAATAACTAACAAACAAACAAGTACAACACTCAGAGCTTGAATTCGATAATTTGCTTTTACCAAAAGCATTAATCGCGTTAACAAACTTTCCTTGTAAAAATGAAGTCAAAGTAATAAACAGGAAAGAGCTCACCCGGATTTCCAAAATGTCCCGTAGCTCTGGTTTTTGAATTGAGCATCCAGAGCCGGTTCGTCCACCGAATAACTGTATTTGAGGTGTTCTCTCCTATTCCATGAATAAAAATTTACCACATAGTGCTCTTGGACTGAACACGAAGCCCCTATGTCACACAGCTGAATGATTGATGGCCGTAACACGTTTTCCATCGATAACACTTTGTTTGCAGACGGAAACCCCGTAGTCAAAAACCAACAAAAAAAACTGTCACGAAATTATTACTCAAGAAAAATAAGAAGACGCATTCCACGAGCTGTGCACATATTTTCCGCCAAAAGTATCCGCGATACAGATTCTTCTGATGACAACTTTTTCTCATTCCAGTTCAAACAAGCGACACGTACGGTCGTGTTTTTCGCTCTCTCGTAAGAAAAGTTTTTTCCCCATGTTTCCCCCTCGCCGCTTTCTCGCGATTGCGTGTCCGGCTAACGATTTATCACCTGCGCTTGTTCATCTTTTGGTGGTGGCAAGGCAAAAGAAAGCGCTGCAAAGTTCTCCAAGTTTTTTCGCTCGACCTGTTGCCGTGGCAATTACGTGCTCGACGGAGGCTGACTACCGTCTAAGGCTAGGTATGAAAAATATGCTGAAATTTGAATTTTCACTATTTTGTGAATATTTTTAGTAAATATGATCCGATTTTCAAAACATGTGCACAAATCTCTCCATTATAGTTCAGGCTATCAATTGGTAAGCTTCGTTTGATTGTACCTTCTATTAAAATCTAAGCCTCGATGATTTACTTAGGCTAGGTATGCTTAATTTGATTAATTGGGATATTAAAATAATCCTGGAAAACGTTGAAGGACTATTTCTCTTCATTTCTTATTTTCATGTCGATTTTTCATTGATTACGGGCATTCGTGCTTCAAATTTCATCAAATTAACGATTTGAGCCGATTTTTCCCCCCGGGGCAGATTTCTGTAGTTAGCCTCAGAACTTGTACCGGGAGCAGTTGTATGCAAGCATCAGTATGCAAGATGTTAGTTTTCAATGAAAGTTCTAGTTAATGAAGATCAATAACTGCTTTAATCACGTTTATGCAAATAAATATGATCCGATTTTCAAAATATGTACCATCATCTCTCCATTAGAGTTCATGCTATCAATTGATGAGCTTCGTTTGCTTGTACCTGCTATAGAAATCTAAGCCTCGATGTTTTACTATGGCTGGGTATGAAAATAATGGATGAAATTTGAATGTTTACTATTTGGTGAATATTTGTAGTAAATATGATCCGATTTTCAAAACACGTGCACAAATCTATGCATTAGAGTATAGGCTATCAATTGATGAGCTTCGTTTGCTTGTACCTTATATAGAAATCTAAGCCTCGATGTTTTACTAAGGCTAGGTATAAAAAATTGGATGAAATGTGAATTTTCACTATTTTGTGAATATTTGTAGTAAATATGATCCGATTTGCAAAACACGTGCTTTTATCTTTACATTATAGTTCAGGCTATCAATCGGTGAGCATAGTTTGCTTGTACCTTCTATAGAAATCTAAGCCTCGATGTTTTACTAAGGCTAGGTATGAAAATAATGTTGAAATTTGAATTCTCCTACTTTTGTGAATATTTTTAGTAAATATGATCCGATTTTCAAAAAATGTGCATAAATCTCTCCATTATAGTTCAGGCTATCAATTAGTAAGCTTCAATTGATTGTACCTGCTATATAAATCCAATCCTCGATGTTTTACTAAGGCTAGGTATGCTTAATTTGATTAATTGGGATATTAAAATAATCCTGAAAAACGTTGAAGGACTATTTCTCTTCATTTCTTATTTTCATGTCGATTTTTCATTGATTACGGGCATTCGTGCTACCAAATTTCATCAAATTAACGATTTGAGCCGATTTCCCCCCCGGGGCAGATTTCTGTAGTTAGCCTCAGAACTTGTACCGGGAGCAGTTGTATGCAAGCATCAGTATGCAAGATGTTAGTTTTCTTTGAAAGTTCTAGTTAATGAAGATCAATAACTGCTTTAATCACGTTTATGCAAATAAATATGATCCGATTTTCAAAATATGTACTATCATCTCTCCATTAGAGTTCATGCTATCAATTGATGAGCTTCGTTTGCTTGTACCTGCTATAGAAATCTAAGCCTCGATGTTTTACTATGGCTGGGTATGAAAAATTGGATGAAATTTGAATTTTTACTATTTGGTGAATATTTGTAGCAAATATGATCCGATTTTCAAAAGACGTGCACAAACCTATGCATTAGAGTATAGGCTATCAATTGATGAGCTTCGTTTGCTTGTAACTTATATAGAAATCTAAGCCTCGATGTTTTACTAAGGCTAGGTATAAAAAATTGGATGAAATGTGAATTTTCACTATTTTGTGAATATTTGTAGTAAATATGATCCGATTTGCAAAACACGTGCTTTTATCTTTACATTAAAGTTCAGGCTATCAATCGGTGAGCATAGTTTGCTTGTACCTTCTATAGAAATCTAAGCCTCGATGTTTTACTAAGGCTAGGTATGAAAATAATGTTGAAATTTGAATTCTCACACTTTTATGAATATTTTTAGTAAATATGATCCGATTTTCAAAAGATGTGCATAAATCTCTCCATTATAGTTCAGGCTCTCAATTAGTAAGCTTCGATTGATTGTACCTGCTATATAAATCTATGCCCCGATGATTTACTAAGGCTAGGTATGCTTAATTTGATTAATTGGGATATTAAAATAATCTTGAAAAACGTTGAAGGACTATTTCTCTTCATTTCTTATTTTCATGTCGGTTTTTCATTGATTACGGGCATTTGTGCTTATTTATTTCATCAAATTAACGATTTGAGCCGATTTGAGGGCTAGGTATGACAAATATGTTGAAATTTGAATTCTCACACTTTTGTGAATATTTTTAGTAAATATGATCTGATTTTTAAAAGATGTGCACAAATCTCTCCATTAGCGCTCCAGCTATCAATCGATCAGCTTTGTTTGCTTGTACCTTCTATTAAAATCTTAGCCTCGATGATTTACTTAGGCTAGGTATGCTAAATTCGATTAATTGGGTTATTAAAGTTTATTTGGAAAGTTCAGAAGGACTATTTCTGGTCATTTCTTATTTTTATGTCCGTTTTTTATTGATTACGGGCATTCGTGCTTTCAAATTTCTTCAAATTAACGATTTGAGGCGATTTTCCCCCGAGGCAGATTTCTGTAGTTAGCCTCAGAACTTGTACCGGGAGCAGTTGTATGCAAGCTGTATGGAGGAAGAGTAATTATCCTAAAAATCTATGAAAATGTGACAAAGTCAATAGTTTTGATACATTTTCCGAAGGGAAATTTGATTTTCTTTCGATTGAAACTGTTAGTTTTTCTCTAAAGTGCACCAAAACCTTAGCCTTGATCGATTTGTAGTTAGCCTCAGTCGAACCTTACAACAGCATACAAGTTTCTGAGGCTAAACCGCGGCTAACTACAAACCGCTATTTGGACACACGCAATTGTTCGTAACTTTTTAGCGTGTGGGTAAAAATTATTGAAATTTTAACTGAATGTATTTCATTGTGTTGTGTCAATTGTGTAATGAGTTTCGTGAAAATCGGTCGAGTGATTTCAGTGATGGCTTCGAATGAAGAAATAGTGCGCCAACAAATTTTGGGCACTCACTTCGAAAACCCAAACGCTTCTCATCGATGGATCGGAAAACAGCTCGGAATCGCACATTCAACCGTATCTCATGTGATCAAAACGTTCAAGGACCGTAAGACAACCAAGCGGAAAAATGGTAGTGGCAAAAAACGTGGCACATCAAATCCGGAGAAGGCCAGGATGGTATTGAACCAATTTAAGCGTTATCCCAACATTTCGATCAGGGATGTTGCGAAAAAGGCGAAAGTTTCAGTTTGTTTTGTGCAGAAAACAATGAAACGTTCTGGATTACATGTGTACAAGGTCCAGAAGGCACCGAACCGGAGCGATAAACAGAACTCGGTGGCCAAAACTCGTGCAAGAAAACTGTACAGGGAGTGGCTCACAAAACCGTTCTGCATTGTGATGGACGATGAGACCTACATTAAAGCCGACACCAAACAAATACCAGGACAGGAACACTACGTCGCCCTCGCTAAGTTGGCCGTTCCGGAGAGTATACGGAAGAAGAAACTGTCGAAATTCGCCAAAAAATTCCTTGTCTGGCAAGCGATCTGCGGATGTGGCAAAATGAGTCAGCCCTTCATCACCTCTGGGACCGTCAACGGACAAATCTACAAGGACGAATGCCTCCAAAAACGACTTCTGCCCTTCTTGAGATCTCACGATGGCCCGACACTGTTTTGGCCGGATTTGGCATCTTGCCACTATGCCCGGCCCGTCTTAGACTGGTACAAAGATAATAATGTAGTTTTTGTACCAAAAGACGTCAACCCTCCAAACACTCCGGAACTTCGCCCAATTGAAAAATTTTGGGCAATCATGAAGGCAAAGCTCGTTAAAACTCCAAAACTGATAGAAAATGAACTTGAACTAAAGAAAGTGTGGTTAAAAGTAAGTAAGCAAGTCGGTCCTATCATTGCCCAAAATTTGATGAAAGGGGTCAAGGCAAAGGTGCGGGCATTTGGGTTGGGAGAAGAGGTTCAATAAACCAATGATGTCAAAACTTAACCATTTAGTAGTACTTTATTTCCAGAAAGTTTGAAAAGAATCGGGCTCAAGGAAAATTTTTGGTGACCTATTTTGTGTGTCCAAATTTCATCGAATACAGTCTTTATTGAAAATTTGTCAACTTATTACTCGACGTTCTATGATTTCGTGTTCATACAGGGATATTCATTAAATTAGACCTAAAATATAAACTTCAAAAGGTTTTTATCATAATGCTAATAAATAACTGCTTTTGATTTTGATCAGATTTCACAAAAAGGTTTTGTATAATTGTCCCATGTCACTATCCACACAAAAATCCAAACTCTGAACGGCATTCAACGTGAAATAAGTGTTTTTTTTTGCAGTAGAAATCAATTAAATAGCACTACTATTAGATGATCAATCTAAAGTAATTACATTAAAACATATATTCTACAATCATTGTTAATTAAGATTCAGAAATCAAATTGCATAAACCTGGTGTTCAATAAGTTCGAGAGTTCATTGAAGCAATGTTTATCGACATATTAGCAGGGACCCCCCCCTCCCCCTCCCCTCTTTTGTACTGTATAACGAGCTTGAGACGCTTCTCAAAAGAATCACACGTGGCACGAACCTGGTCCATCACCATCTCGTCCCAGATCTTGGATAAGAGCTTGTTAAATTGGTCCATTGTGCTCATTTGATGTTCGCTTTGCTTGGCCAGCTCTTACGACCATACATAAAAGTTCAGAGGATTAAGGTCCGGGGAACTGGGAGGCCACAAAGTCTTATCGAGAAAATCAGTCAAATTCTCCCGACACCACGCTTGGACGATATTCGCCGTGTGGGACGAGGCGCCGTCCCCGAACGGCCGCCCGGATCTCGCACGGTCCTTGGCCGAGCCCGTCTCCCGGTACCGACGGATGGTGGTATAGATGAAATTCCGCTTCACCCCGTGGGATTTCAACCGCCGGAATATGTCGCCGGGTCGCTCACCTCTCGCAAACAACTTTACTACGACGTCGCGGTACTCCTTCATCGTGCGCGGTAAACAAACAACAAATGACAGCAAGTCGACACCGTGCGCGTCGGTTGAACCCACACAACGATAAAAAGTTGTATCCGAACT